>APFE031338417.1:0-31372 GCA_000404065.3 Pinus taeda
AAATAATACTTGAGAGAACTGCTTGATATTTTACGACCAAGGAGTACTTTTCGTAATTAGTGCCTCTGATCCGAAAAAAGTAAAAAAGCGATCAACGACACGTCATTTTATGACCAATATAAAATTTGAAACGACAAAAACCCGGCAATCTTTTCGTGTTTTTACGGTCAGAAAAGGGCTGTAAGAGGACCGTCTTTTTAGTTCCGTTTTAACGAGCTTATAAAGAAAAACTCGGCAATATTTTCATGTTTTAGGAGTCATAAAAGAGCTTAAAGGTGACTCTAATGGTTTTTCGTTGAAAATGACCGATTTCGCCTGAAAAATTCGTTATCCTGAACAAAAACTCAAACATTACTCATACCTGTTTAAAAATGGGTAAAAATGTCACAAAAAACACCTTTTTAAAGTGAACAGATTTGGGTGAGAAAAAATGGCTTTTGACCAGAAACTTCCGGTGAAGATTGTGGAAAATCCGTTCGTCGGAATCGAACGTCGTCTCCTCCAGGTAATCCACATCATCCTACTCGTCATTTTTGTCCGTTTGAAATCGTTTTCTAGGGTTTAATTTTTGTTTTTAGGATGTTTTTAGGTTTTAAAACCTGCACGCGGGGGTCCGCAGGTTTACCACAGAGGATCTGCGTACCCCGAATTTTTTGCAATGGGCAAAAAGTCGGGGGTACGCACCTGCCGTGAAGGCAAGGTGCGAACCCCATGCACTGTCCCTAACAAGGGGGTGCGTACCCCGTGCAAAGGTTTTTAAAACCTAACTAACTCAAAAATTACCCAATGAAACCAATTTCATGCATTCTAATTCGCCTTTTTACTTGATTGTAGGATAAACCTCATGCTTGATTGGCGAGAACGGGAGCACGAGGATGTGGACCTCGCTGCGATGAATCATAAACCTTCGATCGATGCATTGAAGGCATGTGGCTTGTACAAGTTCTGGGCCATACCTGGCATGAGGGCCCAGGTGGACTTTTTGCAGTGGCTGGTTGATAGATGGAGTATACAAGACCAGTGTTTCTTTATTGGTGGGAACCAGCTCAAAATTGAGCCAGCCGATATATAATTTTTGACTAGTTTTCCCAGGAGGGGTGAACACTTGACTCTATTTGGGCCCAGGGAAGGTGGCCAGTCTGTCGAGAGCCTCCGACTAGAGTTCTGCAATGTCCAGAACTGGGACAAAGGGATAGATATCAAAACCATATCCCTTCCTGAACTCATGGTTATTGCGTTCACAGTTACCAGACTCTGCGGTAGTGTAGCGCTACACATTGCCACCGAATCCTAGATGCGGATGGAAGTTGATTGCTTTCAAGGCACCATTTTCAACTGGTGCGATGTTGTGTTGGCCAATGTGAAGGGCCAACTGACCAGGGCAAAAAACGGATAGCTAAAGACTTTTGGTTATGGTGCTATAGTTGTGAGTTTTGGTCTGGAGAGGGTTCCGATGTTGATCCCACAACACCTTACTGTTGGAGCTTGGCTTCCTCGAGAGCCCAAACTGATGCGATGGGTTGCAGTTATGGCCCGTCATCCTGATGAGGGGACTGAGGTCGTTTGACCTTTCCAAAGAAGTAAGAAAAGAACATCACATTTCAATAAAATTATCATTAGTTGCATAACCCCTGGCGCAAGGCAAATTAAAGCTTTCTTCTATTTGAAGTGTGCGAGCTTCCTTGAGTGTGTGATGTTGAGATATGCACATATTAGGAGGGGGAGCTACTTATATGTGTAGTGGCATGGAGTTAACCTTAGGGAGGCCAACCTACATTAGTAAGGGAGCCGACGTGATAGTTATGGTGTTTGTGATGAAGTGTGGGCATTGGGCAGGTCGGTTTGGCAAGCCAGGACCACGCCCTACACTTGGTATATATGGAAGTGCGTTGGAGGCATTTCTACTATCGATCATTCATCGATCATCTTCTCTAGATGCAGTACTTGAACGTAGTGCGAAGGCATGGGTGAGTTGGAGGAGTCGTCGTCCAGGGCTGCACGATGGGTGACCCGGGCAGGCGCCCGTGCAGAGTTGCACGACGGGCGACCCGGGTGAGGGCGTTCGTGCAGGGCTGCATGACGGGCGGCCCGGGCAGGCATGCGGGTGACCGTGAGGGCGTCTGGGTAGACATGCATGACGGGCGACCGGGTGAGGGCGTCCGTGCAAGCGTGCACAACGGGCAGCCCGAGTAGGGCGTCCATTGAACGAAGTGTTGGTCGACATGGTGAGGGCGTGCGGACGGGTGGCTGGGTGTGGGCACGCCGTGCACGATGATGCGATGGAGACGAAGGTTAGAACCAAAGGTCGTAGAGTTGGGCAGGTGGTACTATGTGCTGTTTCACACGATTTGGGCGGTTGCCAAGGGTTGGCAAGTGGGACTGCGTGTGGGCAGGTGTACACGGTTTGGGCATTTGTGGACCAAATGAAGTGCGAACTGGGGAAGACATGTGACAAGGTGAACGACGGGTTGGTGGGTCATGTGGTGACCATGTAGAGGTGCCGACGAGCTGGGCAACCGAGTTTGCCGAAGTTGGAAATTTGGCTAAGTATAAATTTGGGGTTCCCCAAGGACTTAGCCTATACTTTGTAAAAGTGAAGATTGTATAATATATTGATATCGGGTAGACTCATATTGCAGGGAGTTTCCCCTCCCTTTATACTGTTGTGCATTTCTCTTGTATAATATTGTTGATAATGAATGTGTATGGGTGTTCATTGGTATAAAGGCAAATTAATAATACTTGGTAATGAAAATAAAACTAAGTATGGATTGTTAAGGCGTAGTCTACAATCGTAATTATTGGTGAAAATAAAACGGTTGGTAGTGTCGCACCTCGCCTAGCACGGTTGGAAGGCTACCATAGGCTTGGGGGAGTGACAGTTGGTATCAAGCTCGTGAAGTGCAGAGGAGATTTGCGGACGAAGCTGATCCCACTGCACTATCGTGACAGTTGGTATCAGAGCAGGCTGATGACCAGGTTGATGATGAAGTGCTGATCCCACTGCACTATCGTGACAGTTGGTATCAGAGCTGATATCCGGGTTGATGACAGTGGAAGCAGGTAATTGCAGGTGAAGGAAGCTAGTTTCACATACAAGTGGAACAAGGGCCGGTTCATGGTTGCAGGGAACTTGGTGAAGCTGGTGAATGGTGAAACAGGTTTAGCAGGGGTGAAGCACTAGTGCTTGGGCCAAGCTGAACGACAAGGTATGGCAGGTTTGGAAGAATGTGAAGGGAATCTCTTGCTTACCTTATATAGGTTGAAGCGGATGAAAGAGGAGAATCCCCAGATTCGAGAGAAGCTTGCAGTCTTGGAAAAGAATGTTGAAGACGAACTTCTTCAACTTGGATGGACAATGGAGCAAGATGAAGTTGCAGATTGTATTGACAAGGAAGAGGAAGTCGTGATAGTTGAAGATGTTGCAGACATGATCATGATGGAGGATGAACTTGAGATTGATAAAGTTGGACTAGGATCATATAGTTTGTGGACATGTATGGATGAGGGTACTCTCATGGAGGAACCTCATGATGATGATGTAAGTACTATTGATACTTGTGTTTCACTTGAGCATTTGGTAGATGGACTGTATGTAGGGAAGGGCAAAGCTAGTTTTCCGATGCTAGGGAGCATCTTACCATCGGTGACTATGATGAGACCTTGTATGGAGAAGCAAGGATTGGCGACTGTTGCAGGACTTGTTGGGGTTGTTTGTGACCTTATGGTAGAAGGTACAAAGGCTCGTGACAAGAGAGGAACATGAATATCATTGCGGAGGAATGGGTCATGCTTTAGCCACATGGCTAAGTGCCTGGCATGACTCATGGACAAATTGAAGGGCACACACTTGGGTGGACTTCTCATGGCCGAGACCAAGAGCAAGTCTTGGTGGAACCTTTAGTGGGGGAGCTATGATGGAGAATCTCATGTGATGATGATATGGTTGGGTGACCGAGTTTACTAGACCGAAGATTGCAGACTTGGGTGAGGATGACTGATTGTTGTGATGGGTCTACTTGGTTGGAATACATGGCAACTTAGTCATGGACATCAGTTTGGAGACATGGAGCATGGCAGTCTTATGCAGGGACATTGTGCGGGAGCACTTGTAGAGATGTCACTTATGGGCATCCAATGAGGAGCGCCAAGGCAGGGGTGTTGTGCAGATGGATTTGCTGATGTGACATGGAGATGTTTTACTTATGAGCCGATGGAGAGGTTGTGCACTCTTGTACAACAAGGCCATGGACTTGGATGGAGTTGTGAGCAGGCTATGGAGAATTTCTACTACATGGAGAGCTGAGGCATCTTTCAGAGACCTTTGGGCCGAGACTTGTATGCTTGCTGAGATGTTGGTTGGAGATGTCTCATACAGCTCATAATGACATGAGGTTGTTGTGACTTTTGGGGACTTCATATATGGTGGACTTAGAGGATCTGATGCATTGAGGAGCTGAGGTCAGAGACTTTGATGCAGGATGGGGTGCATACTTTCAAGTACATGTATGGGAATGGCTTGAAAGAGTGACTTGATGTGGAGGATCGACATGAGACACTTTGGAGTGATGGAGTTACGACGATGATGATGCCTTGGTGGCAATACTTGGGCATGGGTTGAGCCGAGACTCAACCACTTTTGACTCATGGGAGTTGATTGATCTACGATCATGGGCAGCACATGGATAGATGAGACAAGTGTATACTTGTTTCTATGGCAGACTTGAGGGATGACACATTGCAGATATGATGGAGGTTGCTTCATGGGCCTGGATGTGGCACACTGAGAGTTGGAGTTTGATGAGACGGTCTCTTCATATTGAGGAGGCACACATATGGATGATGTTGGGATAGATGTGGCTGATTTTATGCAGCACATTGACACCAAACATCATGGACAACATGTTGCAAATGAGATGAGGACTACTTCATGGACCTGAGCATGGCTTACACTTATACGGAGATGGATTCTTGATCGAGTTGAGGATGTGACGGGATGTTCAGAGAAACAACTGATGGTGGCATGAGGATGTACATTCTCATGGTTTGGACGTGACGGGTGGATTAGCTACCCAACTAGTTCAGACATGGGGGCATGTAGTGTGCGGAGATGTGTTAGCATTTGTTGGAGTATCATGGCAACAGTTCACATGAGGACGACACATGATGAGGTCGACATGAGATGTTGCAGTGGGCATGTAGCTTGAGATGGAGGGGCCAACCTTCCACGATGGAGAGCAGCATGTGGGGATTGTGACAGGGTGATCGATGATCATGGATTGAGATGATTTCCGATGTATGACATACCGATAGTTGTATACCTTGGTATGGTGATCTTGGTGATAGATGGTTGCCAGGATGGTATGTTTTCGAGGACGACAACGACTTCAGGTGGAGGAGGATGTAACGACCTGCAGCTCCGCTCGAAGTGCGACCACGGAGGGCGCGCGATTGAGGTTGAACAAAGTGCGACTGCGGTTAGTGTGTAAGCTTCCTTGGGTTGAGATATGTGCATACGAGGAGGGCGAGCTACTTATATGTGTAGTGGCATGGAGTTAACCTTAGGGAGGCCGACCTACATTAGTAAGGGAGCCGACGTGATAGTTATGGCGTTTGCGATGAAGTGTTGGCGTTGGGCAGGTCTGTTGGGCAAACCAGGACCATGCCCTACACTTGGTATATATGGAAGTGCGTTGGAGGCATTTCTACTATCGATCAATCATCGATCATCTTCTCTAGATACAGTACTTGGACGCAGTGCGAAGGCAGGGGTGGAAGTGCAAGTTGGAGGAGTCACCGTGCAGGGCTGCACAACGGGTGACCCAGGCGGGCACCCGTGTAGAGCTGCACGATGGGCGACCCAGGTGAGGGCGTTCATGTAGGGCTACACGACAGGTGACCTGGGCGGGCGTGCGAGTGACTGTGAGGGCGTCCAGGTAGACGTGCACAACGGGCGGTAGGGTGGGGGCGTCCGTGCAAGCGTGCACGATGGGCGGCCCGAGTAGGGCGTCCGCCGAACGAAGAGTTGGTCGACACGGTGAGGGCGTGCAGACGGGCGGTCGGGTGTGGGCACGCCATGCACGACGGTGCAGTGGAGACGAAGGTTGGAATCGAAGGTCGTAGAGTAGGGCAGGCGGTACTACATGCTGTTTCACACGATTTGGGCAGTTGCCAAGGGTTGGCAAGTGGGACTGCGTGTGGGTAGGTTTACACGGTTTGGGCGTCTATGGATCAAACGAAGTGTGAATCGGGGAAGATGTTCGACAAGGCGAATGATGGGTTGGTGGGTTGTGCGGTGACCGTGCGGAGGTGCCGATGAGCTGGGCAACTGAGTTTGCCGAAGTTGGAAATTTGTCTGTATAAATTTGGGGTTCCCCAATGACTTAGCCTATACTTTGTAAAAGTGAATATTGTATAATATATTGATATTGGGCAGACTCATATTGCAGGGAGTTGCCCCTCCCTTTATATTGTTGTGCATTTCTCTTGTATAATGTTGTTGATAATGAATGTGTATGGGTCTTCATTGGTATAAAGGCACATTAATAATACTCGGTAACGAAAATAAAACTAAGTATGGATTGTTAAGGTGTAGTCTACAATCATAAGTATTGGTGAAAAGAAAATGGTTGGTAGTGCCGCAGCTCGCCTAGCACGGTTGGAAGACTACTGTAGGCCTGGGGGCGTGACAGGTGATGTCGCTATCATATAAGGAAAATGCCCTCATGCAGGAGTGGCTCCAAGAGATGTTCTACTACAGGAACTCTCAGTAAAAAAGGACTCCTATCAGTATAATGTTGTTGATAATGAATGTGTATGGGTGTTCATTGGTATAAAGGCACATTAATAATAATTAGTAACGAAAATAAAACTAAGTATGGATTGTTAAGGCGTAGCCTACAATCGTAAGTATTGGTGAAAAGAAAACGGTTGGTAGTGCCGCACCTCGCCTAGCACGGTCGGAAGACTACCGTAGGCCTGGGGGCGTGACAGGTGATGTCGTTATCATATAAGGAAAATGCCCTCATGCAGGAGTGGCTCCAAGATATTTTCTACTACAGGAACTCTCAGTAGAAAAGGCCTCCTATCAGTATGACATAAACTCATGCATGGTGATCATGAGCATCCTGCCAACATGGCATAAAAGGGATCACAATGCAAACATACATGGCGACAACATGAGTATCCCATCAACATAAAACAAAGGGATCTCAAATAAAACATGACGAATCGTGACAAAAATTACAACACACAGATGATTATGCATCACATCAAGCAGGAATCATTGAAATAAGTAAGAAACAAGATCCCACATCAAACCTCAAATAAGGATCTGTGCAGCACAATGCATAGCAAAAGAATTACATTACCACACTGCATATACCTCACATCTAGGGGCCATCTGAAGAAGGATGTCAAGCTGCTAAGCTGGTCTCACGTTGAATCTTGCAGTGTTGAATCTCATGGAAATGGTTACTCACACATGAATGCTAACACCTGCACTCCACTTACAAAAGTGGCCGAAAATTGAAAGGATCAAATGGAAAATATGAATGCACCATCATATTTGTGGCATCAAATAGTGTAAAATAGACTATCAATTTTTTGAATTCTGAGAAAGTGAGAATCTGGGGCTCAAGGAATCTTTTATATTCCCCCTAGATTCCTCAAAGATTCCCTCCTCCGAGTCGTCTGCAACTCGGCTGCTCAGATCAGGAAACTGACTACACCATCGAGTTCGTGTCTCTGAGAGGTGTAAGATCAACATAAAATTTTTCCAATTTGGACACTGCAAAAATTTCACCTTCTTAGAAATTTTGCTCAGTGATGGTTCCCCCTGCATAAAAATTAATTAAAAATTAACTCTGCGTTGTTTTCCCTGTCCGCTCCTGATTACTCCATCTACCTAGGTGCACTATGCAAATGAGGTTTATATCAATTCCCGGGCAAATTAACGAAGGAAATCAGTTTGGCAGATTGGTTAGGATTTTGCATTAGGTGGAGGAGGTCGGGTGGTCAAACCTCGCGCCCTCCATGGTTTATCATTTTCTACTTTTAACATAAACTACATGTATTTAAATGGGGGTCGGTCCGCATTGGGCGGCCCACCCCATGCCTCCCACACTTAAAAATGGCACATTGATTGTTTGGGGGGGCGTTGTGTTTTGGTGGTACGTTCAACGTGGTTCATGGGGCTACTCGGTGGGGGCCGGCCCACGTGGGCCGAGCGGGTTCAATCCCACCAGCGCTGCATTAAATCATGGTACATTGATATGGTGTATGATGGGTGGGCATGGGGTGGTGGGGGTGGTGGCCCAGCACCTCCTTTTTTTATATATTTTTTTAAATTTTTAATAATAATAAGGTAATTTTGGAAATCCGGATTTTTGACCGAAGGAGTCATTTTAACGAGGTGAAAATTTCGCCCAGAATCTAGCCGAAGTTGGCTGGATTCCATCCACCAGAAAAAGCCCAAATTGTGTCTCCATTAACTTGCCGAGTCAGCAAAAGTCAACCAAAACTTTGACTGCCTCTATCTTCCTCATTCGGACTCGGATTGACAAACCATTCACACCGCCACGATCACAAAGACATGATGTTTAACATGAACTTGGTTTGAGCATAATCCAAACACTTTGATTTTTGAGCTTTCATAAGCCCTCTTTGTCCTGTGTGTGTCTCTGGAGCCACCTAGATCAATTCTCCCCACTGAGGAGCTTTTGGTCCTCCAAAAGCATGAAAAACAATCTGTAACTTTTTTATACCTTGTCTGCATCACAAGTGTCCTAAAAGGCCTTGCTTCCATCTCCTTCACCTTTGTTCTTTGGAGCCTTAAGTGATGAGCCGACACCTGCAACCTCTACAACCTATAGTACATTCTTTTGCAAATTACATGCCTTTTATGATCAACTAATGACCCCAAGCATCCCACACTTGCCAGGAATTTATAACACATACTTGGTGGTCAAGTTTACATCAAAATGGAAAAAATATCCCAACTATGAAAACATGGCCAACATATCATTGTTGCTCCAACAAGTGATGGAAAACACATCATCACTATAACACATGATTTACAACAATAAGGCCAAACGCTAATTTTGCTTTGACAAGTGATGGAAACATGACATCACTTTCACGGTTTATCATGCAACTCAAAATAAGACCAGACATCATTGTTGCTAAACAAGAGATGGAAAACACATCATCACTTTTACATTTTAAAATGCAACAAATGATTTACAAAAGCACGACCAAGAAATGCTAACATATCTAGAAACCATTTTTCACTTATTAAGGTGAATGGGTTGCCTCACTGTGGTGGTTTTTCTTGTCGAACAACTGCTTCACCTGGTTCCTGCACTAACACTTTGTCTTTAAGGTGCTACTCTGGATGGAGCCTCCAACAAGTGGCTCTTTGATGGCCACTTCTGTCTCAATGACTACAATACATCTTATTTCTCCATATTTGCTTAACATGTTTCTTTCCCTGATGTTGAGAGGGTATTTCATGCCTCATCCTTTTGTGTGCTGCCATTCTTTTCCAACACCTAGAAGATGTATGGTTATGTAATCCAAAAAAGGTACATGTTTTTCAATTCCATGGTTCACATTCTATTAGAAAATTATATATTACAGAGCAATGGAACATATAAAATATTGCAGAAATATAAACACAGAAAATGCATAAAACAAGAGAGACACAGATATACATGGTTCACACAGTTTGGGCTACATCCACCCTGAATAGCCAGTCCTTCCTTTTCGTTATCCAGCAAAATGAAGAGACACAACCTACAACAGATCCATTGTAATATCCTCATTTTTCTCTCACAGTCTCACCTCTCTGTTTCTCGCTCGAAGAATACACATCTATTACACAGTCTCAATAAAATTCCCTCATACAAAGAGAGGGGTTTCCTTCTAGGGAAAAAAACCATAAACTAAGCATAAATTCTATCGTCAGATCATCTGCCTAATGAACAACCCATATTGACTAGAAATTACTATACTTTTACAAGGCAATTTTACATTTGTTTTAGCTTCGAGCTTGTTGCCCCCAAAACCCCCGCTGGGGGACTGTTGGCCCCCGAACCCCCAAACCGGGGGGGATTAGCCCCCCCAAAACCCTCGCAGAGGGGACAACTCCCCCTCATACCCCCCCCCCGCGTGGAGGGGTGTATAATCTTCCTGGGGTATACATCTGGATGAAACAAAGACCTCTAAATAATCATGCTCCACATCCAACACGTTCATCTCTAACGACATGATTATAATCGAAATGAACATTTGAATGTCAAGAGTGGTTATACCTTTCCTTGCCGTCTCTGGTGTAAGTATGGCGATGAGAGTTGGCCTCAGCTCTTTCCTTGCAATGGAAACTGCCATGGGATGATGGGGATGTGTTCCCATCATTCTCTTTTCTCAATGATTTTGATGATGTCTCGAAAGCATATGACACCTTCGAGCATTCTCCTTTGGTGTATCTCAAGCCTGCAAATTGAGGTCTCTGCACACCTCCAATGGTTGAGTTATGCCTTGGTTATTAACACGAATTTTTCCTTCCTCCTCGCACCTCATCCTTGTAAGGAGCCTTATGTTTGTCCATGTAATTGGGATCTCCAAATCTCCAACAGAAATCATATTATCTGAAGACGAAACCAAAAGGAAATCAACATATTTTACCTCCTCTTTCGATTTGGAAAGAACTGATGAGGGTTGCTCATCATCTGTTGTTGGTTTGCTAGCTGTCTCGATGTATTCCCCAACTTCCTTTCTAACATACTCAAGTCCTACCTGACGAGGTAATTCTTTGACTTTGATGGGGTTAACAATGCCTTGGCCATTAATGCCTAAGCCTTTTCCTTCATACCCCATTTTCTTCAACAATTTGGAGCCAATTCATATGGTATGATTTTCAAAAACAATGAAATCATCATCAGGAAACATACATGAAGATGGAGAACTACTTTTTACCTCGCATGGGTCATGCTGCAGCTGTTCCAAGGGCTCGTCCTTAGCTTGTAGTTTTTGTAGAAAACTACATTTTTCCTCTTTCTCTTCATGTAGAAGAGTCTTCAATTCATTGTTCTCTATTTGAAGATTATCTTTGTTGTGCTTTAGTTCTTCCAGGTCCTCTTTCGTGGCTCACAACTGAATCTGCAATCGCTCAGTTTCTTTTGTCTCTTTCTGTAGAGTTTCGTACATTATTTCCACCTTTTCGGAAATTTTGAGCATGGTCCCCTACATCGCCTTTTCATCCTCTGTCGATGCACATTCCATTGTTCATGCTGCAATTCACATCAACACAAAGACCGCTCTGATACCACTTGATCCAGGTCCAGGTTGACAAAGGACCCTTCCAAGACCTTTTACTTTCATGATGTGTTAAATTGCATTTTTTAAAAGAACATTAATGAATACATCTGCATGTTGTAAAGAGAGGAACATGACAATCATCAGTACACGAAAACATAAGCTGTTGATAATGGAATTCATCCAGGAGGGACTACATCTCCGGTCCCCAGTGTCAAGATGGTGTAGGTTGCTACATTAAGTGCTGTCAATAGTGATGATGTACATAAGAGGTGATGTCGCTATCATACAAGGAAAATTTCCTCACACAGGAGTGGCTTCAAGAGATGCTCTGCTACAGGAACTCTTAGTCAAAAAGGACTCTTATCAGTGTGACGTAAACTCATGCATGATGATCATGAGCATCCCACCAACATGGCATAAAAGGGATCTCAATGCAAACATACATGGCGACAACATGAGTATCCCATAAACATACAACAAAGGGATCTCATATAAAACATGATGAATCATGACAACAAGTACATCACACAAATGATTCCACTTCACATCAAGCAGGAATCATGTAAGTAAGTAAGAAACAAGATCCCACATCAAACCATGGGCTGTAAGGGTGAAAATAATGTCACCAGTAGGGGAAATGATGGCAATTTGGGTAGGGATATAACATGCTTGACATCTTCTGGTAAATTCTGGGGCTTGGAATGTCAAGGGGGAAATATAATGGGGGAGGTTGGACTCCTAGAGCCCAATTTTATCAATTTTGTCTGTGTGCTTATCATTTAAGGAGCAATTCAATTCCAAAAAATCGCAATCACACTGAGTTTCATTTATCTTGTAATCCCTATCAGCTAAAGGTATATGATATAAATCTATAGAAGGGGGAATTAAAATATTAATGGAATTATCTTGAGTCTTAGTCTTAGGAGGCATTACTGTAAAAATATGTGAATAGGATGAATTTGCAGAGGAGGCTTACCGAGGACGGCAAAATAGTGGACTGTCAAGTGAAAATGGAAGGTAATGTCAATTTCTGTCGTAATCTGACTGCAGAATTGCTTTGATAGAGATCGTTGTGAGAAACTGTGAATAACAGAAAAACGACAGGAGTGAAAAGGGGTGAGAATGACAGGCTAAGAAGATTTTAAACGTTGAGAATAGTCTTGTTAAGAATGGCGTGGGACCGTTAGTCTTAACGGTTACCCGGGAGAAAATCGAATTAAATGGAGACCAGTCATTTTGGCCGGGAACACATTTAATTGGTTCAACAGTCATGCCATGTGGCAGGCAGAGAGTGGTGGAGGACAAATGGTGGGGTGCAAAAGGATGGATGAGGGAAATTGGTTTCCAGAGGGGGTAGCAGGCAATTAACAGTTTTAGTTTTTTTTTTTTGGGGGGGGAGGGTACGAAATCAAAATGTAAGGGATGGGGCTCGACAGGGAAAACTGCTTTCCGGAGCCCCCCGGCGATAAAGAAAGAATGGAGAGGGGGGGCGAAAAAGGATAAAGGCCATGGATGAAGTGCGAGAGTGGATCCCAAGGGTGCTGAGTGGGGTGTACTTTATCCTTAATATGACAACCAAAATCTCTGTCTGCTTGCGCTTTTGATATTTTCTTTCTTGACTTAGGATAAGGGAAAATGAAACAAATGAAAAATGTCAACCATAGCGCACATATTTTCCCTCTTGGACTTAGGATAAAGGATAAATAATGAAACATATACAATAATTTATCCCATCATACATATTATGGCCTTTTGATGATATTCTCAAAACTTAGGATAAAATTTACATAAGCAAATATTTACCAAATCACCTAATCTTCCTACCCTTAGCTAAACTAGCATTTTTATTTTTGTCTCTAGGGTGTATTTAGACTAGCAAACCCATTTTTATTTTCTTTTATACAGAATGAAAAAGCTACCTAACCTATCCCTTGTTTCTAGACCTATTGATCCAGGTTAAACAGTTGGATCAATATCATTTTCTACCTAACTAATGGTTTACCCAAATTAAACTTTTGGGTAAATCTTTATTCTATATCTTAATTTACAGAAATTTAAAGGAGTTTAATCATGATTACACTGTATGATTAAACTAAAAACTAGTAACTGTGGCATTTTGAACAAGCTACACATAACTTTTATTTTCAGTAATGAAGCAAAACTATCTATGAGTAGTGGCATTTAGACTTGCAACACTTCCAGTATTATTTATTTTTTGTTTTTCTTTCTTTTGGTGGGGTTCAATCTTTTCTTCTTTTTCAATATTCTTGTTTTTTCTCTTTTTCATACCCTCTTTTCAATTTTTTATTTTTTGTTTTCTTTTTATTTGGAAATCATTGGCAGATTGAGAAGTATTTACAAAATAAGATTCTTGATATACAATACTCAATTATGTTGAGATCCTTATAGGACCCTAATAGTGGCTCCAGCCAGGGATGGTGCTCTCCCTGTGAGGTGCCAAGAACATGTGATCAATAGCCTTGAGTGTCTTATTTCAGCAATATATACCTATGATTTCTTTGTTACAGTGCTTATGTTAACTCATCAATAGAAGCTCAGGGCCTTCTCTGTGGGCTTCAACTTCTGTTAATAGGTCACCTGATCCAAACAATAAGGACAATCATATTTACAATGATAAATCTTAGGAAAACTTCTATTGCTCAAAGAAAAAGTGTTTGAGCATCCTGCCATTGACAGGTCGACCAGGTAATTATGTCCCATCTAAATTTCTGATAAAAAATGCATTATTCCCTCTGAAAGCATAAATGACATAAGGTCCCATCCATAAATTGTCAAATTTTACATGCTTCCCTTTGTCTTCTCTTCTAGAACCCCGCATTAAGACTTTATCACCCAAGGTGAAATCATCTGCTTTAGTCCTTCTGTCGAAAACTTTCTTGATATTCTCATGGATGACTTAAGCCTTATTATAAACTTCTTCCCTGGATTGCTGCAACTGGATTGTATCATCAATTCTCCTTTAAATGTCATTTGGCTCAGCTTGTAATTCCTAAATTAACTTCATGACTAGAACTCCCAAAGAGGATGGAAAAACAACATCTATTCCATAAACCAATTGGTATGGTGACATGCCAATGGATTTCTTTGTGGTGAGCCTATCAAGCTCAAGTGCATTTATGAGCTTGTTGTGCCATGACTTTTTGTTGTCTGCTAACATCTTGTTGATGATGCTAGACCTGCCAACATATTAAGGGGATATTCCAGGTAAGAATCCCCAATTAGACCTCAGACCATTTGGTCTACGAGTCCCAGTAGTGGTTCGTAAGGTAATTCCTTGATTGTGATGTCGCATAGAGGCAAGTAAGATAACTTTGTTAGTAGCAAGGGTGTGACCACTACAGTGAGTCAAGGAAGGTGAATGAGAGGTTTTAACACATGGGAGGGTGAGATGAGTGTGCCCCTTAGCAACTTGTAGTAGTACTCAGCTGAGAAGGGAACACACGAGTGAAGATGCATCACAAGCTGGAAATCAGATCATTCGACAATCCAAAGTGATGGTTAAACCGATAGCACATCTGCAACAAGATTCATATACTTGCATACGAAGTAGTTCATACACAAATACGTAAGATATGTAGAAAATATTCTGTAGGTAAACCCAATAATGCAATATAAATCAAAGTAGAATACTATAACCTACTTCTACTATCAATTTGCAGAAGCTTAAAGATCAAGCTGAATAATATAACAAGAAGAAGAAGAATCAATGCACAATACACATGAAAATACTTCGGGGAAAGCCTCAGCTAAAAAACCCACTATCTGTAATATCATACAAGGTGGAAATACATAGGAATTATACAAAGCCTTAACTCTCACAGCTAGCCAGCTCTCAGTACAATCCTCACAGATGCTCATAGGAAATCCTGGCATCTCACAAGCCTTCCTCTCTTCCCTCCAAGCTTCTATTTCCTTGTGTTGTTCCTAGTGGATGATTCTCACCTCACCAAGTGGAACACTTCTCTCACACACTGTCAGAATTGTGCAATCTTCAAGGAATTATTCCTTCTGCATGCATGAGTTTTCTTTATAAGAAAACACATGCAACTGATAGTGCACTATCCTTGTCTTTAATCTCAACTGGGTCTTTCTCATAATAGACATGCATGAGTTTCTGATGAGGGAATCTTCAATTAACTATAGCACACTAGCTGAGTGCATGCATG
This sequence comes from Pinus taeda, assembly GCA_000404065.3. Taxonomy (NCBI): domain Eukaryota; kingdom Viridiplantae; phylum Streptophyta; class Pinopsida; order Pinales; family Pinaceae; genus Pinus; species Pinus taeda. The sequence continues at coordinate 15,507 of APFE031338417.1, forward strand.
CATCAACTAACTGTTAACTCTCTATTAGTTCCTCAAATAGTTTGGAACTAATTTAACTAGACTTAACTCAATAAACCGAGTTAATTAATTACAACTCAAATATAACTCAATTTTATCTCCTTAATTTAAGGGATAACTATTGCATGACTTAAAAAAGACTTCTAACTTGAATTTCTCCAACTAATTAAGTCAAAATAACTTTATTAATTATTTTCAAGTAGCTGTTAAGACTAAATTCGATTTTAATTCACAATTTAATTCAAGGACAAATTAAATTGGAATTTCTGGATTCTCTTGTTGCTATTTTCAACACTCCCTCTCAACAAGAAAGGAATTCAACTCGATCTTGACCGTGCACCTTTGGAATGGTATGCATGGAACACTTCTCTCTAGTGTTGTTGCTTCAGCAATTCCAAAAACAAAACAAAAAACATCCAACCTGAATCAGTATGATGCATCTGTCATGAAAGTCTCTGACTGATATTGCCTCTATCAATTGAAAACTTTGTGCTTCTACTGATTCCACCTTTCTGAACTGTTTTCAATCCTTCTCTGCGCTCTTCAGTATCTGACTACTCTAGCCTTTGTCGCTTTGATCTCTGACTGCATCAATCCCACTAATTCCTCTCACTACTATGTACTTTGGGCACCAGTAGAAAGGTATGATCCATGAGATAAAACCTCTCAATGGACCCTGCCCAATTTTAGCCTTCATGGGACTATCACTCCACATTTCCCCAACTCACACCTGGAGGTATGGCTGCATGTGATCCCCTTGCTCACTTGGATGGAAATTCCACCCTCATGGAGGTATCTGCATGAGTGGATCTCTTCACTCAGTCTCCTCTCTGCTTCTCCAATTGTGGCTCCTCCACAATTGTCTGAGACTTCTTCTAAGGTTGCACGTTGAGAGGTAATCTACTCTCCCTCTCAACCACCAAGTCTCTAACATTTTCCTTGCTCCTCAAGGCTTTGCATGCATCTTGAAATTTAATAGAATACATGTTCTTAACTCGTGAACTGATCTATTTCACCTGTCTCGTGGTGGTGTGTCTAAGGAAAACCTTTCCATTACTAAAAAACACATCATAGACACGGTCTTCCAATACCACGACTAAAAAAATATTCTTATTCAGTCTAGGCACATAATTCAAAGCTGTCAAGGTGATAGGAGCTCCATGCTCCCTCTGAAAAGCAATTGTACCCACTCCTGAAACACTATACCTTTCATCGTCACCCATCTCTATGCGCATCTTGAGGTCTTTCTTCTCCAAGGTACTGAATAAACTTTTATCACTGGTCATGTGGAATGAGGCTCCACTGTCAAGATACCAAACACAACCCATCATTGATGACACCATGCATGTGACGAGGGTAAAGTCCATTTTGAACTGAGAGGCTAATGCCTCACCTTCCAATCCTTCCAATGATCCCCTCTTGGAATTCTTTGATGGGCAATTAGTTGCATAATGTCCCATCTCGTGAAAATTAAAGCATCTCACTTTAGATTTGTCACCCTTCTTCCCTCCATTTGAAGAATTCGATTTGGAATGGGAAGTCTTCCCCTTCCCTTTCCATGGCTTACTGTCTAAGGCCATATTTTCTTCATCAACATCCTTGGATGAAGAACCATCTCGTGTGCTCCTCCTGATCTCCTCCTGCATGAGATCTGGCAGCAGTCATTCCCAATCTGGTATTTTCTCCCTTCCATTCATAGAGTCCTAGTAGATATTCCAACTCTTTGGAAGGCTAAGGAGAGTGAATCTAACCATATCATCATTGGTAGTAGTTATTCATATATGTGGTGAGCTTTTTCATATATGTGGAAATAGTATCACCCTTCTCCATCTTGATTCTTCGAAGATTATCCTTGAGCACCAATTTCCTCTGGTCACTACTATTCTGGTAGAGGTCCTTCAATGTCTTCCACATTGAAAATAGAGTATCCTTCCCATGGAGACTCAAAACGATATGATCTCAAACTCCCTTAAGGATGATTTGTCTCGCTTTCGCCACACACTTCTTCCACTCACCCGAATCTTGTGCATTAGTTGAAGCTAGCTTTTGGATTTCTTGATCAATGAAATGCTTCAAGCAATTGTCTTCTAATACAGCCTCCATTCTATCTTTCCATGCTATGTAATTCGAGTTGCCTTCCAAGGCATACTTGATTCTCAAGCCATAGAATGCCATTTCCCAACCTTGAAGTATGATAAGAATTCGATTGGCACCTGCAACCCTGACTTTGAAATTCTCTTCTCAGTATAAGTTCACAACTTTGATAAACTTGGCTCTGATACCATGTAGAAATTCTACAAATTCTCTACAAACTTGCCTCTAATACCATGTAGAACATCTATTGTAGATTAACCCGATAATGCAATATAAATCAAAGAAAAATAATATAACCTACTTCTACTATCAATTTGCGGAAGCTTAAAGAAAGAGCTGAACAATATAACCAGAAGAAGAAGAATCAATGCAAAATATACATGAAAATACTTCGGGGAAACCCTCAGCTAAAAACCCAACTATCTGTCTTATCATACAAGGTGGAAATACATAGGAATTATACAAAGCCTTAGCTCTCATAGCTTGCCAGCTCTCAATACAATCCTCACAGATGCTCACAGGCAATCCTAGCTTCTCACAAGCCTTCCTCTTTGCCCTCCAAGCTCCTATTTCCTTGTGTTGTTCCTAGTGGATGATTCTCACCTCACCAAGTGGAATACTGATCTCACACACTGTCAAAACTGTGCAATTCTCAAGGAAATATTCCTTCAACATGGATGAGTTTCCTTTATAAGAAAACACTTGCAACAGATAGTACATTGTCCTTGTCTTTAATATCAACTAGGTCTTTCTCAGAATAGACATGCATGAGTTTTTGATGAGGGAATCTTGAATTAAATGGAGTACACTAGTTGAGTGCATGCATGCATCAACTGAATGTTAACTCTCTATTAGTTCCTCAAATAGTTTGGAACTAATTTAACTGGACTTAACTCAATAAACTGAGTTAACTAATTACAACTCAAATATAACTCAATCTTATCTCCTTAATTTAAGGCTTATATCCTTGGTTTAAGGGATAACTCTTGCATGACTTCAGAAAGAACTTCTAACTTGAATTTCTCCAACTAATTAAGTAAAAATAACTTAATTAATTATTTCCAAGTAGTTGTTAAGACTAAATTCGATTTTAATTCACAACTTAATTCAAGAATAAATTAAATTGGAATTTCTAGATTCTATCTTTATCATTTCTTGTTGCTATTTTCAACAATATAAACGACATACATTGGTATGCAACTGGAGCATTCCAACTACAATAACAAAATATGCATGAAAATGTGCTGGCTCTTATTATATAAAGAAGTGTAAGTCCCAATCATACAACACATCCATGTAAACTTGCTAGCCCCAACAGTGAAGCATTACATCCACATCCGCCTGGTGCTCCAAAAAGATGCACTAGCTTCGTGCAGTGGAGAAGCCAAGGTGTGTTACAATGCTATCCAAGCTTTCTTCAAGATAGTCTTATCAGAATCTTGACTGACCAAAAGCCCTTAAAATTAGTTATGAGGGACTATATATAGAAAAGGGTGGGGTGACCCTTGACATTCCCCTTTGTGACAATTCAACTACCCTCATGACTCTTCACCTACTCTATGACTATTACATCCAACTATTGACACTTGACTTACACTTGACATGACTCAACATTACAATGGACATGTACTCATGTGAGACAAAATGGCTTGAGCAAGCCATGAAAGACATCATTAACACTCGGTCCATTGTGATGAGACCAACTCTCTGACATGCTTGTGATGGTGAAGGTGACAAGTTAATGCCAAGCTTGGTCATCTGTGATGGTGTATGCACCCCATGGTGACATCTTGTTGAAGTGAACTCTTGCCTCTGTTGTATCTACTGCATTGGTTCAGTTCCTTCATCCACCTCGTCTGCGAACAAGTGCATGGTCTTCTTGGGTGCGGCCGAACCGGTAACACATTGATGCATAGTGTCCATGTTGATCTTCAAGTGTGTGTTGGTGGTCATGCACATCAACTTGCCGAAGTACATGTTCAACTACAGTTGGACTTGCCTCTTCTCTTCACCTTGGTGGGTGCGTTGAATGGGTTGGATTGCATGCGTGTGCACAACGACATGCATTTTGTTGAATCCCTTGCATGTGATCAACAACACTGCTCACCATGTCTACTCCATGTCAGCTACTAGGATGGATCTTTAACTTGTACGGGTGCAGTTTCATCTGTGAGTGCATGTTGTGCCCACTACTGTTCATGTTCTTGTTGCAACTCATTTGTCTGTCTGTGCAACTTCATGTTCTTCTTGAGTTGTTGTTTCATCACATGCAACTCCTTCTTTCTTTCATTCCCTATCTTCACGTGATCTTCATATCACGCCGTCACCTCATAGCCTGAGTCTCCAAAGTTGCTTTCATTATTAGTGGATCTGCTTGAGCTTGCAACTTTGTTCCACCTTTATGTTGTCAACAACCTTACTCTTCTATTCATTGCATTCGGTATGTTTTCATCAGTTGTTGTTCAAGATGATGCTTGTTGTGATGTTGCTTCTGCCATATCTTAATGTCCTTGCCTACGAACAACCTTATATCTCCGTGAGTAGGAAAGCTCATAGACACTTGATCGACTACATCCCCAAGTGTGCTCTGAATGATGTCTTTGTCTCTGCTCTCCTAGAAACCATTGTACCTATACTGTTGAGAGGTAGATGAACACCTGCAATACCTGGAGACATGGAAACACTCATGGAAAGCAATCTATTAGTCGAAAACCAAAATGAACTTGAGAACTGACTTGGAACATACCTGTGTGACTGGTCATGAAGGTTGAGCAATTTCAGCTGGGAGTTCAGGAGAATGACTGCCAAGATTTTGTAAGTCACAGTCTCGGCTCTTGGGAGACTGACTAACTACTAGAACTGCACAATGCACAGTCCAGCCTGACTGCTGACTATTGGAATTGCGTAATGTGCAATTTCAGTTGCCAATGACTGCAGGCTCAGTGACTGCATTGAGCAATTTTGTGGGCCAGCATTCACTGTCCCTCGGGATTGGGCAAAGCAGGCCTAGGGAATAGCTGCTAGGAAGAAATGCACATTTCCTGAGAGAAAGACAAAGCCTTCTCTCTCAGGATTTCACAATTGTGTCTTAGTGAGGCTGCAGTGTTCGGACCAAGGATGCCCAGACTCGCCGAAGGGCAACTGAAAGTGAATGTGAGTGTGAATGCATGGTGATACTAAGTGTAAGCATAAGTAAATGATCATGCATGAAAACAACGAATGACCGATTCATAAAACGGAACAACATGCATGTGGGTGAGGCGAGTTGCCGAATTGGTGACCGTTCGTGAAAAACAGTTTCATGCATGCGACAACAGTATGATAGCAACGAAAACTAAAACAATGCTAGGACAAGCTAATATACATGTAAGCGACAGCAAGCGCTCACCAGAATCAAGCAAAAAATGCTCACACAAGCGAAAACACAAAAAGCGACAGAGATGCAACACAAGGCATGGGAAGCGAGCTTACCCCAAAAGAACTTAGCTGAATGCGCCGATAGCTCCTAGATGTGATGTGGGATGTCAAAGATGCAACGTTGATGTGAGGAATGAGCTATGTACAATCTGATTGATGAGTTTTAATAACATCGAGGTTGTGACACACATGCCACAAATCTAGGGAAAGCGATACTTGGTGGGAGGTTTTTGGAATGATCATTTCATGTAACCTCCAATTGCTAGAAAAAGATCCTTAAAACAAGGGATTCCCTTGCATGCTACCTTGGGAGAAGCAGCCCATGCTTGCAAGTTAGTTTTGCTCAATCCCAAAGGGAACTGGTCAAGTCAGCTGCACATACAAGAGACTGCTCGACTGCTGGGAGAAAATGTGCATTTCTGGCTGGGAGTTGGGTTGACTGGCCAGGAGATTTGAGCACTTTTTGGGTAGTGGAACTGACTACTACCCATATTTGCACAAATTTTGGGCCGAGCATCCCTGCTGGGGGAAATTGCACAATTCCTGCTGGGAGTTTTGACTGGAAGAATTGCACAATATTGGAGCCCAGCAGGCTACCAGACAGGATTGCACAATTTCTAGAGGGAAGGTTGGTTTCCCTCTAGAAATGTACAATTTTCTTGGGGAAGCTACTCAACCTGCAGTTGGACCAAGTCTGTGTGAACATCTTGTGAGGGGAATGCTTCGAGTTGTGATCGATAAACTGCCTTTGTGCAAGCAAAACAATCAAGCTTGTGAACCTGATGAAGCAAAACAAGCTGTTGTTAAGGTTGGAAGGGAGGCTACAAAACAAGGCTAAGGAAAAATTTTGGAGGGTGGTTGTAGCCGCTACAACACTTGGCTACACACTGGTAGAACTCCAACTCTCTGAATGGACCTTGTTCATGAAAAGCAAGTCTAAAACCTCCAGAAGTATTGCCCAGTTCTCAGATCCTCTTGGTTTCACACTAGCTTGATTGTAAGATGTAGCATTTGCCAAACTCTTTTTCAATTGACACACATTCCAAGCCAAGTCAACATAGTTGTTTCGATTGGAGCTGAGGGTTATATTGATACACAAGCAGTATAGTCGTCAGAGTCTTGGTTTCATCTCTGGTGTTTTTCCACTTCCAACAGGCCTAGAGAATACCCCGATAGAGTCACATAGGAACACAAGAATGGCTTCGATGCCAGTGAGCCTGGTTAGTACCCTGGTGAAGTTACTTGCATCACCTCTCTACACAGGAAGCCTTTCTCTTCTTTCACCTTATTCATTTTCATTTTTTTATTTTTTTATTTATTTTTTAATTTTAATTTTTTTCATTTTCATCTTTGTAACTGTACATAACACTTATTCATTTCAAAGGCGGAAGAGGGATCTCGACTTATTGATAGAAGAAGAGGTTGTTCCTACAGAGAAGTAGTTTATTATACCTCTGACATGCCTAATAATGTTTTCCCCCTCACCTTACTCTACTTGATTGAGTTGACAAGCGTTAAGCCAAAAACAACCGACTAGAGTAGGTGACACTAGTTAGCACGCAAGAATTGTGTTTTCACCAAGGTTCACTTCAAACAGTGCATATTTTCCATTGACATATCATGGATTGAAAGTAACAAGTTCTTCAAAAAGAGGGAGGATGACATATAACAAAGTAGTGATAGCAGAACATGACCTCTTGTACTTTACCCAACTTGCTTCAAGAGTCATACACGGTTTCATGTGAAACTATCCTACAAAACAAAACAAGCGAACTAACAAACAACAAAGAAAAGTAAGAGTAGAAAGAAAAGTGAAAGCAAAACAAGTAAGAAAATAAGAAAGAAGACAAACAAACAAACAAAGCAAGTAAGCAAACAAGCATGCAAGCAAGCAACTCAAAAGCAGACACTACTCCTACTCCTAAGCTAAAAGTGCATGGGTCATCTCACGTGAAGTGATACTTCCAATGCAGCCATCGATGCATTGGTTGATCCATGTTGGTGAAGGCAAGGTTCGCGAACAAGACAACTGTGTGAACCAGCAAACAAGAAAGATGTAACAGTGAAGAAAAACACACTCTGAGCTTACAAGTAAGCATAGAACAAAGATGAGTGATAGTGCATGACATGCATTCTATGGTGCTGCCATGATGTTGTGCTACGCTATGTGCAGATGTTGAGTGTATGCATTCTCTTGACTGTGACATGCAAGCAAATGTGAGAAAGGTAGACCACTTGTGGTGTGCATGTGTGCTTGTTGTGTAAGATTCCTCCAATGCATGAGTGATGGGATAATGTAGTTTGAGTGGAGGAAGTGAAATATGGGTGTTTGGTTGATCTCCAATGCAAAGCAAAGAGTGATGAGGAGCCTTTAGTGTTTCAACAATTTCCTGACAAAAACTAAAACCAACCTCAGGACAACGAGGGCTTGACAAAACCAGCATCTCGGGTTGAAGTGCCTCAACAATCTGGGGGGTTTCGAACTCATTGAAAAATAGATCACCATGGACCAGCGTCTTGGATAGATTAACAATGGTTGAATCAACATCATGATCAGATGAGGAACTGAATAGATCATGTCACGTGGAATGAGTCGAGGTTGCGGACAAGATCGACCTTCCTAGTATCTAAAGATATCTAGTGACAAGCAAGCCAATCAAAAACTATCTTTCTCTAAATATGCAATTAAAACCAAAGGCAAACAAGTGTTTTAGGCCTACCTTGGGTCCAATGCAAGTTTGAGGAAGCCTCGCTCCCTCGCTCCAAATGAGCTTCCTTGAAGTGTAATTCTGCAAACACAAACAAACAAGCAAATTAAATAACACCTGAAAAGCCAATATCATAAAGCATATTCATCATAATGATCAAGGAGATTATGAAACAAACCAAATAAGACAATTTGTTGATAAAAATGAATCTGATTGTATTAATTCAAATGAAAGACGAACTTTACAACCTATGCCTTGATGATGTACAAGCTCCTCCCAGGGTCCGACAAGAAGTCTCCTCTACTTTGACAAGTTTCACTCACTTCCCAATGAAACCAAAAGGTATGTGATCTCTCCTCTCAAGTTTAAATAGGAAGTCCCAATTCCATCAGCATTTACCCTCAAAAATGTTCAGCTTCTAACCTCCCCAGCAGCTGACCCAATGCCTTAATTTATAGTGCAATGGAGGGAAGTTACTAGGTCCTCCTTCAAAGGGATAAAGCCCTCCTTCAAAGGGATAGCTCCTCCTATCAGGGGATTAGCTCCTTCTCTTTTGGGATGAATGAACCACCTTGGAGCGAACAATCCACGTCAAAATCCTTCTAGAAACATCTAGAATTAACCCAAAAGTGAGTTTTTTTTAGGATAAAATTGCGCCTTTTTGACTTTTACAGGGGTACGCACCCACCCCTTTACAGACAGAGCGTGCAGATACGCAGGTAATATGAACAAAGGGTGCGGGTCCGCAGGTAAAAGTAGGAGAAAGTGCGGAACTAGAGTAATATTGATTTTCAATGTCTTTCTCTCATTGCAAAGCTTGACATGAAGAGCTAAGGTCTAAGACTTGCTTAGGAGGTCAGTATAAGTGATGATGGACCCATACTGACTACAAATAGTCATGGTGACGATATTTTTGTGTAACACCATCGCTATATTTGTCTTCTTGCGATGAGCTCTAACAATGAACTCCTTGCCATCTTTGAAAAGATGATATTTGTTTTCATGGCGATGAAAGATAGCTTTCTTGTCAAACAAGTAAGGACTTCCCAAAACAATTCCTGCTATATCAAAAGGTACCACATCAAGTTCAACTGTGTCAATAAAATGTGCAGTAATTGCAAAGCACAATGTGCACTTTCTTGAAACTTGTAAATTTGCATCCTTGCAAATCCATCCAACTGGATATGGCTTTGGATGTGGAACGGTCTCAAGTTTAAGCTGCTTGACCAAGTCTTTTGATATAAGGTTTGCTTGTGACCCACTATCAAAAAGTGTGTCAATCTTAGTATGTTTTGAAATCACCCTCACATTAAACAGTGCAATTCTTTCTTCCTCATTAGGAGCTTGTACATGACAGTTTGAGGTACTAGTGCTGGCTTGAATTTCCATTTCTTTTCCTTTCAAGTTTTTCAAACCCATGGATGTAATTTTGGTTTCATCACCTGAATCATCCCCTAAATCTTGGGGTGTAGATGTAGTAGCAGCAGTTTTCTGTTTCCCTTTGGATTTGTTAAATTGAGGTCTTTTTTCAGGATGTAATTTCTAACAGTTTTTCTCCTCATGGCCTGGTTTAGAACAATGTTTATAGATCACTTTCTCACTCTCCTATTTGATAGATGCATTTTTTTTTGCCCTTTCCCTTGGAGGTTTTCTCTTTGTTTTTCCCCTTGGCGGGCTTGTTTCTACCCTCTTCAAATGTGTTTTTTCCCCTTGCCTCTAAATGGGTAGCTTGGACACAAACCTCATCCAAGCTAGTACGGTTAAACATCAAGATGGTGTGTCTAAGGTAGCTATGAAAGCCACCAATATATTTCAAAAAGGTTTCCTGGGTCTGTAAATCTACCCCTAACAAAATAGCTCTTCTCCTGAATTCTTGGGTGTAGTCTTGGACACTCTGACCCTTAAGTTGTCTGAAATTTTGCCAGTTCATAATGGCTTCCTGCATGTGAGCAAGAGGATATTTTTTTTTTTAATGGCTAACAGAAAGTCAGTCCATGTTAAGGTAACCTTACCAAATTTCTTGATCTCCTCTTTTGTCTTGGCCTCCCACCAGACCAATGCTGCTCCATCCATTCTCAAAGAAGCCAACTGAATCTTTGTGGCATCATCATGCATATTCTGGATCCTCAAGTAAACTTCCAACTGCCTAATCTAGTTGTCAATCTTTTCTGCATTCACTTCACCATTAAACATAGGTAATTCGAATTTTACATCAAGCTTCAAAAAAGGACTTTTTCTAGAGGATCTATGCTTATGCACAGAAGAAGAAGACGAGGCTGAGAAGAAGGAGGTGACGATGGGGGTGGTGGATCACCATTACCTCCATGTCCTTTCTTTGAATGATCATCATCCTTCTTACCTCCTAAAGAACCCTCTCCTTCATGTGGATGTTTGGACCCTTCTCCAGCCTATTTCTCATTTCTTTCTTGGTACAATATCCTCAACATTTCAGTGAGGTCCAAGAAAGCCTTTCTGAAGACTCTTTCTTCTTCTTTTGGATCCATGTCTGCAGGAATTTCTCCTTCCTGTTCAGACATTCTGGAAGCTTCTGCTGAGACTCTTGAGGGTGAAATTGAAGGTGGAGGTGATGGCTCTCTGGCCTTCCTTGACTGAGGATTCTCTCGTTCTCTAGTCAACTGTCCTTCCCCTCTTTTAAGTTTCAACCTGGTAAGCATCAATACTTGTAAGACAGTTAGAAGATCTTTGCACAAAAACAATCAAAAGACAACTACACCAGAGATTGACTGAAAGAGCGTTTATCTACTTTGCAATTGTATAACAAGAGCATTTTGAAGGCTTCCTGGCTCATTTCAAGCTTTGTCTATAGCTTATTTCACTGCTTTTGATACAAAGAAACAACAACATAGCTCTGATACCAACTTGATCTGAATTTGAAACTACTTGTAAATGGTTTGCAAGGTATTCAATTCAGTAATAAACATGTTTAAAAGATACCCATGTCTTGCAGTAAAGAAACAGATGAAATTTTCAGCTGTTCATGATCCATTTAAGCATAGCAGAATTATTTCCTTTTACCGTTTAACACATTAAAAGGAATTTGTTCTGCAAAATAAATCAACCACAGATGCAAAAGAAGTTGATGAAGCAGTTCACCCCTCTTGGGCTACGTCTGCTGGGTCCAAGGCTCCCAAATGGGCTTGTCCTCGTTTTAATTAAATGCTCAAAATGAATATACAGCTGAATAGAAGTCTCTAGGGGTGGAATAGACTGTAAAAACGGATTTAGAAAACTTGAATCCTTCATGATTGACTGATGGTTCACCTCCAATGGATACCTGCAACCCTATACATCTCCCACCATACTGGGCCCTGGTGGCTCCTAGAACTTCCACGGCTCCAAAACCCCTGCAAATGACCTCAGATGGCTGTCAAACCTGTGCCAATCGCTTCAGAAGGTCGAAAATACCAAAAATATAAAAAAGAAAATCGTCCAAAACCGCCTTTCCTAGCTAAAGTTATGGCCCATTAAAGTTTTCCTCCAGTTATGCCTAGAAACACTCTAGCTAACTTTAGTTGGAGTCCAGTTAACTCCGCCAATTATGGTGGGTCCACCAAATTAGCTGCTCCGCCAAAAGTTCTGCCAACTGAACTGTCAGTTAACGGCCCGTTAAACCTGCATGTGACCGGAAAAAATGCTTGCCTTGGATTCCGTGCTGGGCGGTTAATGGTTTAGCCCCCGGTTTTTGGGCTGTGGTCATATGGATGCGGGGCTAGCCCTTAGGGGCTGGCCCGTTTCATTTCCCACCCACAACCATTTTCAAAACTTAAATAACATTTGGTTCGTTTTGTTTTCAACTCCGTTGTTGTGGCCCAACGGTAAGGCATTGAACTTGTATGAGGGATCTCGTGGGTTCAAGCCACCATTCAACCAACAAAAATTTTGAAATGCGCTGCTGACGTCACCTTGGGCCACGTGGCGGCTTCTGAGCTTGCCACATGGAAGCTTCTGATTGGTCTGCCCAAAAAGAATATTCCATGGAATATTTTGTGGAATATATATATAATTAATATATATATTTATATATATATATATATATATATATATATATAAGTAATATATATATATATATATTATATATATATATTTAAATTCAAAAATTAAGGGTTATTGGGCGATTTTGTTTTTGTCATAACTTTCTCATACGTCGACCGTTTTTTGAACCGTTTGCAGGCCGGAATCAGGAGGACGAGCTCTATCCGGTCGCTTAGGTTTGAGCTAGTTATGAGCACTTCCATTTTTGAGCATTTTACGACACTCGGGACATGAGCCCCTGATCAGGTTGCATACAAATTTGTAGAAACACTTGTAGATTCACAAGCTCATGTAATCTACTAAAACAAGAGACAAGAATATACTTCTACTTTTTACACTAGAAGCCCATAAACATCGAGCAAATGATAATAAATAGAGGAAGAGAATCAAAGGCACATAACACAATAAATATATGGGGAAAGCCACAACTCAAAACCCCATTATCTATTTTCTATTAATAAGGAAAATCAAGATAAAATTACAATGCTTGTTCTCTCTAGAACAATCCAAGCACTCAACAAATTCAATCTCCAAATCATAAGCAAGCTCAAGTCGAAAGCTTAGCGAATTCACAAGCTCTCCAAGTCTCTATTCCAATGTGTAATTCCTATGAAGGTCAGCTTGTATTTAAGGGGAAATAAAGCCTCTAAAAATAGCACAATCCCTCAAGGATCAGTTCCTGATTGCAGGCACCATCAATGCAACTCAGAAAAATATAAAACAAATAGTATGCTGTCCTTGCACTCTAGTCTCAATTGGGTCTTTCTCATAATTGACATGCATGAGTTTCTGATAGTGTAATCTTCAGTTAACTAGAGTAGCACTAATTAGGTCACTAGTGTCCCAACTCACTGTTTACTCACTATTAGTTCCTGAAACTGACTGGAACTAATTTAACTAGACTTAACTCAATAAATTGAGTTAACTAATTACAAATCATTTATAACTCATCCTTAACTCCTATAAGTTAGGGAGAACATATACATGTATTCTAAAAGACTTCCAATTCGAATTTCCTAAATTAATTAAGTTAAATAAACTTAATTAATTATTTTCAAATTGCCATGAGAAAAGAATTATATTTTAATTCACAGTTTAATTCAAGGACAAATTAAATTGGAATTTCTTATTGTCATTTCTCAACAAAATTAATTTTGATGGTGCCTCCAAAGGCAACCCAGGCCCGACGAGCTTCAGCGGTGTCCTTTGTGACTCCAAAGGAACTCCATGGGGTATTTTCTCGGGCTATTGTGGCTCCACTACTAACAATGTAGTTGAATTAACTGCACTAGAGAAAGGTCTTATCGTCACTCAACAACAACATTGGAACGTGATCCACATTGTAGGAGATTCTCGACTAATTTTGCAAATGGCACAAAAGATCATCAATGGCTCAACATGTTGGAAGCTAGCCAAAATTTGGTGTTTGGAAGCCCAAATTGAATGCGTCCAACATCTTCTGGCCGACTTCAAGTACGCCTCAACAGGACATGTGCTGCGTGCAAGGAACAAAGTGATGAATTGGCTTACCAATAGAGGAATGATCAATATTCATAAGGAGTTCTCAACAGCCTTGCGAGAGGTCAAAAGCAAGGTTGACCTAGATCCAATAGAGCTCCAATCCCTACAGGACCTGCTTGAAGCAAATTTAGGTGTCCCCGATGGGGGTGACTTAATTGAAAGAACGTGTGGTGATCGGGTGGCATACGAAGCCCACCTGGCTTCCACGCACACATTGAATTCTCCTTAATGACCATGGGCATCATTAATACCTAGCAGGCATGTGTCCTTCTTGCTGGCTGCGTTGTTAAATCTCCATCTCGACCTGGGAAGCCTTTAAATGTATTGTGTTGGGCGATGAGGTGGGGGTCTATAAAGAATCTAGGTTTCAAACTGTGGTTTGCCTGACAGTAGTCATGGACCTAGGTAGGTGACAGATTTGAGGTATGGATTATTTGGGAGAAAGGCGAGGTCTCATCCTAGGAAGGCGCAATGGATCCTGGCACATTGAGGCTGGCTGCGGCACTATGGATCCGCCGAGGTCTTCTGAGTTTGTTGTTTGTGTGTCTAGTTTTGCCCATGGTGGATGAATTGTGCTCTGAGCTGCATCATTTCCTCCTCAGTCTATGTTTTGGCTCCAATTTGGTTTCTAGGTGGGAGCTGATTTAGGTCAGTTCCATCGGTATTGGAAGGGGAGGTTCTGTGACAACTACCTCCTGTTGTTCTATTGGCTTGGTGGGTCACGCAACTCTCGTTGGGAGGGGTGCAATTCGTGCAAGCTTGATTTGTGGTGGCGCGGAGGGCCTCGGGAAGTTGAAGTGTCGAGCATCCAATCCGGGGTCGGTAAGGTCTGGTAACTGGTCATATGATTTCCTATTCACTACTCATTTCGGTTCAATTTGATAGTTTCTGTCAAAAGGGAGGTTAAACTGCAGGACCCTTGGAAAGTGTTGCTCTGGTTAGTGTGGGTTTGTCTATTTGTCATTGGTCACCTGCAATTCCCCTTAGCTCGCCTCAATTCAGTGCCAGAGGGGTCGTCCATGCCGGGGAGGGGGTGTTACATAGCATTTTGTCACCGTCCTTGTACTCCCCGTTTCTCGATCCTGGAGGACCTCTACAATGACCATTATATGTTTCCCAATCATGAAGAACATGTCCCTACATCCCTCTTCATCTGCAGAACATTTCCCTCTTATATAATTTCCCAAGAATATTCCTTGAAGCTATTTTGTCAAGACCATCGCTAGTGGTTAGTTCCTTCCCTGCGCTGATTTGCAAAGTTTAAAACTAGGACTAGCGCCGAACAGTGCAAGTGAGCCATTCATCTCCCACGCCGACCCTCTTTTGGCAAGTTTTAAAAAATGTAGTCGCAACTTCTAGGTCTAGAAGCTTCATGAATAGAAGTCTGGTAAATGGTTGAGCAAGATAGAGCTGAGAGAGACTGTTTGGGCTCCTTTCCCCTATTAAAATGGAACAAACCCAAAGGGATAAGGCCTATCCCACCATAATAGGATCCATTTCCCCTCTATCAAAACTATATAAACTCCTCATTTTACAACCTTAGCTAATGAAAGGGCTCAAATAATCTGCAAATCTTGAGAGCCGTATTGAGATCCTTAGCCTTTTAGTTTGTGTGTGAAGGGAGAATTAGCTTATAGTATATGGTTTGGAGTAAAAGGAAAGAGGCCTTGAAGTTCCATTGTTTTAAGGGTGAATCATGAGATGCTTATAGTGGTGCTGGAACCCGAACATGCCAAAGGGAACCTCTAACGTCAAGGCTCTTGTTGTATTTCTCTTTGAAGTTTATATTAATACAACTAATGGTTTATTTCCTATATCGTGCGTAATATTACATTTGATAGCTTAAAACTCTTTGACCTTTTAAGTAGATTGAATTTGATTTTATGATATCACATTTGATGTTGTTTCTTGCATGTTTGTTTCAGGTATTTGAATGAAAGGAACGAAAGGAAGCTGGAGTAAGGAAGCAATATCATCACCAAGTGGATTAGCGCTATAAGAGGTAGGCCCTCTTATTTGATTCTAATCTAAGGAAATTTACATTAGATTGTCTTG
>APFE031338423.1:0-26963 GCA_000404065.3 Pinus taeda
TCTCTCTCTCTCTCTCTCTCTCTCTCTCTCTGTTGAACTATTGAAGAACATATAAGAAGAATTGATCAAGGGTTTCCCCACATTAGGGTTTGTCCCTGGCTAACACCACATCTTGTGTCCTCTTGTCTTGGCTTGTCTTCTGCGATTTATATTTATGTTCTATCTGCAGTTTACTTTAATGCTGATGTGATTGCTAATCTGGAAATGATATTGAGCTAACTGTGAAAATTGAAATAAATTGCTCTAGCATAGAACATACCTAAAATTAACATGGTATCAGAGGTGAGGTGAAGACAATGCCCAAGCAAGAGTGAAAGAGCAATCACCGAAGACATTTGGGAGAGGACAAAAGGATCAGTGCATTCCTCATCCCTCTTCAAATTCACCGAGGGTGAAGTCGAAGCAGAGAATATTATCAGAACGACGCAACAGAAGTTTCTAATGGCCTACCTAAAGATCACTTCATTGGGAAGTTCGGACCTAAGAGTGGAAGGAAAGGCGAATGCCTTGGTTGCAATAAGTTCGGCCATTATGCGAAGGAGTGTCCGAATGGCAGAGACACATCTCTTGATGAAGATAACAATCATTCCAGGGACATCTTCAATGATCAAAGGAATGACAGGTAATGCAGATCATCAAGGAAATGGTCGACTCTTCAAAGAAAGCAAGGAACCCCAGGTATGAAGAATCAAGTGTTGTTTCTGATAAGATAAAGAAGCGTTATCTTGTATTGGCCCTCTCCTTCAGATTCTTTGGGAATCTGTCTTATTGATTGTAGTGCTTCAAGGCACTTCATCAGATAGATGGGTGCACTCTCTAATTTGGTAGAGATGGAAACAATCGTGGGATTATACTTGGAGCCAATGCCACCTATCCCGGAAGGGGTGTAGGGAATGTTATCCCTCAATTGAATGAGGGTAACTCAATTCATTTATAGAATCTCTTTTATGTACCTGATCACAAGAAGAACCTGGTGTCCATTTCAGCAATGGAAGTCAAAGGTTTCAGCGTGGCACTCATCAATGGAAAGGTATGTGTTTGAAAATAGTATTTTCAAAGATGTTTTTGAGTTCAGGGTTGTATCAAGTTGCAGGAAGTTGCAGGAAGTCCACTAGGGACCATGTCCATTGACACATAGCACTGAAGGTCTGTGAGTCAGATGGTGACAGGGATGCTTGAATTCAAAAAGAGCATGAAAGTACATGTCTGAGATGTACTGAAGGAAAATCTTACAAGGGGACCATTCCCCTCATGTAGCAGGTCCATAGGTTTGAAACAACATGAGGGGTTTGAGATTGATGATTAGGAATCTCATGTATGCAGGTGGAAGAAAGCCATTTATGGCTTCAAGCAAAACTCCCTGGGCGTAGTATGAGAGGATTGATAGCTATCTGATGAAGCTGAGATTCACTAGGAGTGAAATCGATCCAAACCATTACCTGAAGGTTGTGGATGATAGACCTCTCATGCCAGCACCTTATGAGGATGACCTATTTCTGACAGGTGTAGACCCTATCATTTGTAGAAGTAAGGAGTTGGATTCCGAATGTGGAATGATAAACTGCAAGCCTGTGACTACCTTGAGGATCTTAACTTTCAGAAGCTATATGGTAGTGATGTCAGACCAGATTTGGGAAATGCCTTTGAGTTTCATAAACTCATTCGCGTTGATGTTCTTGGTGAACTTCTGTCCGAACATATGTTTTTCACTTAGCATGGTGAGCTCACATTTGGTTGAGCCTCATTGGATTGGTGTGAAGAATCTTCTGAGATATCTTTAGGGCACAATTTCTCATGGATTGAGATACACTGTCGAAAATATGAAACTGCATGATTATTTGAATGCTGAGTGGGCAAGCAGTGTGGAGTATCACTAGAGCACTTCTTAGTGCTAGTTCTGTTTATATTTTTCTTTGATATCATGGATGAGCAAGAAGCAGAAATTGGTTGCTATAAGCATCGCCGAGACCGAATACATAGCTACGAGTATGATCTCGTGTGAAGCTACATGGTTGTAGAAGCTCTTAAGTGAGTTGTTTGTACACATGATCAATACCATTGTGATTCTCTGTGAAAACCAGAGGAGGGATTTGATTATTTAGGAATCCCATATTCGATGATTGCTCTAGTAGATAGACATTAAATACTGCCTTTTTTGGGATATGGTAAGACGATGAGCGAGGAGGTTCCATCACATTGATACTGATGTACAGGTCGCAGACATTTTTTCAAAACCTCGAGGAAAGGTCAAATCTATGACTTTCCCAAACGACTTGGAGTCATTGAGAGACATTCTTATAAGGGTCCTGCATGTTGCATGCATTGAGCTCTGGGAGCTCTAGGGGGCTTGGGGTACTTACTGGAGCAACATACGACCACAGGGTGACTCACCCTCCCCTGGTGGTGCGCTATGAATAGGATGATTAGTTTTCCTATGGGTTGGGATGATTAGTTCTCCCACGGCAGCTATGTAGCAGGATGATTAGTTCTCCTGTGAGGTCTAGATGATGTGTTCTCCATGATGATTATGTAGCAGGATGATTAGTTCTCCTATGAGGTATGGATGATGTGTTCTCCATGATGATTATGTAGAAAGATGATTAGCTCTCCTGTGAGGCCTGGATGATGTGTTCTCTATGGCGATTGTGTAGCAGGATGATAATTTCTCCTGTGAGGACATGATTGATTAGTTCTCCTATCGAGGCACCCTACCCATGCAGTCTGGGACTCATGGGAAGTACCTATCATCTAATCAATGAGTAGGGAAATGAGGATAGGAACCATAGTAGTACCGATGGACCCATCGTTGTATCTACTGTACTCCCTATGCTAGGATGACCTTCATTGATCTGGGATCAATGATACTGGTTTGGGACTAGTTGTAGCAGTTGTACCTACTATGACGCTGACTTCGGGTCAGTTGAGACTGGTCTAGGACCAGTGGTACATACTTTGAGATTGACTTTGGGTCAGTGGAGGACTAGTCTGGGACCAGTGAGAGTGGTACATACTATGACGCTGACTTCGGGTCAGTTGAGACTGGTTTGGGAACAATGGTACACACTCTGAGACTAATGATATTGGTCTGGGACTAGTGGTAGGAGTGGTACTCACTATGATGTTGACTTTGGGTCGGTTGAGACTAGTCTGGGACTAGTGGTACACACTCTGAGACTGACTTTGGGTCAGTGGAGAATGGTATGAGACATTCTGGATCAATTCTTCCTCTTCATGATTTAGCAGAGCTAAGCAGTTCAGAACAGAGCCAACAGAACTGACCAGAGAAGAGCAGAGCCAACATAGCTGAGCAGAGATAGCAGAGCTAAGTAGGGCTGAGCAGAGAAGTGCAGGGCACTGATGGCAAAGACAGTACAACCAGACATATGTATCAGCGGATGGAGTTCTCCCTAGTTGAGAGGAAGTGTTAAAATTTGCAACTAGGGCCAAACTCCATGTGGGTCAGCTTATTTATGGCAACTAATATTTTTATTGTATCCCTCTCATCGAGAGGTGTAGGATTGATCTAAGATCATTTGATTCCGATAAGTATTCATGGAGTTATGAATTTATTTTGTTTATGGAAATATTATCAAGCCGACCAGCAACTTGAGTAGGCTCAAAAGCCCAATAGACATGCCTATTCATCATCTACGTTTTAGTATAAATATAAAGGACTTCAATTCATTTCAACACACGCTTGGGATCTCTTCCTCTCTCTACTTGTCTTTGGGTTTTAGTAGGAGGAGAGATCCTAAGGGATAATGCTGCCCTGATCTAGAAAACCGGAAAAACCAAAAAAGCTGAAATTGCTGAAAAAGCCGGAAAAGTCGGAATTGTTGGAAAAGTTGGAACTGCCAAAAAAGCCGGAACTGCCAGAAAAGTTGGAATTGTTGGAAAAGATGGAAAAGATAGAAAAGTCAGAAAAGCCAGAATTGTCAAAAAAGTAGGAAAAGCTAGAACTACCAAAAAAGCCAGAAAAGCAGGAAACGCCGGAACTGTCGGAAAATCCAGAAAAGCCAGAACTGTTGAAAAAGCCAGAACTGTCGAAAAAGATGGAACTGCCAGAAAAGTCGGAACTATCAGAAAAGCCAGAATTGTCAAAAAAGCCAAAACTACCAGAAAAGCCGGAACTGCCAGAAAAGCTGGAACTGTCGGAAAAGTTGGAAAAGCCGAAACTGCCAAAAAAGCCGGAACTGCCGAAAAAGCCGGAAAAGTCAGAAAAGATAGAACTGCTGGAAAAGTTGAAAAAGCTAGAACTGCTGGAAAACCTGGAACTTCTGGAAAAGCCAGAAAAGCTGGAACTGTCGGAAAAGCTGAAATTACCAGAAAAGCCGGAAAAGCTGGAACTGCTAGAACTGTCGGAACTGCCTAGAACAGCCAGAACTGTCGGAACTACAGGGAACAACCAGAACTACCGGGAACTCAACATGGTGCATCAATGGCACATAATGTAGTACAATGATGATGGGTGTAGCATGGTGCAGCGCAGTGAGGTGCAACATGATGACAAAATGCAGCACAACGATAGGTGAAGGAGTCACCTTGGAGAATTAGTTGAAGCAACATGTCTTCAACTGATCTTATGTATCATCTTATTAGAGATGATCTATGCTCTTATCTAGATAAGTCAAAGCATTGACTTCTATTGTAAATGTACTATCTTTATCTCTCTCTTTCTTAGCTGAACTTTGAAGAACATAAAATAAGAATTGATCAAGGGTTTCCCCACATTGTGGGGTTTGTCCCTAGCTAGTGCCACGTCTTGTGTCCTCTTATCTTGGCTTGTCTTCTACGATTTATATTTATGTTCTATCTAAAGTTTACTTTAATGCTGATGTGATTGCTAATCTGGAAAATATAATGAGCTAATTGTGAAAATTGAAATAAATTTCTCTAGCATAGAACATACCTAAAATTAACAAGGCCTCTGGTTATACTGGCAGGCTTGCATGCATGCTTCTGGGAAGTAAATCTTGGTTGAGCTCACAGAGATGATCATCAGGAGAAGATGAAATGATAACAGTGTGATCATGTGTCTTTGGGTGGTTATAGTAAATTCTAGACAAGTGGACCCCATTTACATAACTAAATCTTGGAAGTTGGTTCATGCATAGTAACTCTTAGCTCATGTTTACCCTGGTAAGTTTGAAAAGAGGGTAAATGTGGGGTGGGGATTTACAATCTCCTTGATGTGTTTGTTTTTTTACGAGTTAGGGTCACTTTTTATAGGCTTCTATTATGGTGGATTTATAAACTTGAACTCTTTCTTATTCCTCTACTTCAATTTCTACTAATTTTTTATATCATATTAATCAATGGCTCTTAGGGTTAATAAATGTCCAAGAAATCCATATCCATTTAGATGCACCTATGTAGGCCACTATGGCACTTCAGAACTAGGTGATTCTCAAGGTATATAATACCCAACTTTGAGCACAATGTATGAGAAATATTGGTTTACTCCAGCACTGTCTAGTTTCTCTCCTATTGCATAATTGT
Source organism: Pinus taeda (assembly GCA_000404065.3). Classification (NCBI taxonomy): domain Eukaryota; kingdom Viridiplantae; phylum Streptophyta; class Pinopsida; order Pinales; family Pinaceae; genus Pinus; species Pinus taeda. The sequence continues at coordinate 5,500 of APFE031338423.1, forward strand.
GCATCTCATGTATTGGTAATCATAATTTCCTATAGGGTAGGATTAATCCTTTAGGGCATCAAAAAAATATGTCCAAGTTGGTCCTCCCTTTAATATCATAGGCTCATCTTCATTGTGCCTCTCTTAGTAACCTTACCACCATTTTTTGACATGGGGAAGGGCCTTCGGGAGCATGAACGTGATAATTTCCTTATCATAAAAAATAACAAATTAATATCCCTTTCACAAATTTAAACATTTCTCAAAATCATATACATCTATCTGTTCTTCAAATAAAGAGATATCAAAGTTAAATTGTACCTTAAAGGGTGTCACACCTCTAAAACTACTGCTTGTTAAAGGTGCTTGACCACTATTAAGAGTCGTCGAAGGATATGGGTGAAATTTTCTTTCATCTCATTCCTTTGTCACATGAGTGCTTCCTCAAGCAAAAACTTGATAAGGTTTCCTACTCCATCATTCTCCCTTCTTCTTCCATGGAAAGTTATTGTGGTTAGTGAGAGCGATCGTTCCCAAGTGAAACTAGATTGAGACCTAACTCTTTGTAGCCTGACCTCATTAGGGACATGTACCAAGAAACAAGGAGTAGATTGCTTTGATACCACTAATCCAATTTGTGAAAGGAATGAAATGAAAGGAAATGAAAGGAAATGAAACACACACATATAGAAATATTGTATAGAGAACAATAATGTTGTGAAAACCCAATTTCTATTAATAAATAAAATAACAGAATATTGTAGAACACAAATTAGCTATAATGGTGGTAATTATCTCTAGAGAGAGAGAGAGAGAGAGATGTTGGCTACCTGGTCTAGAAAAAAGTTACTACAAGAGGCCAAAAGAATGACCTTATGACATAAAGAAGGAACTCTAGAGGTTTGAAACCATAACCATAGAAGATGGGGCACCAAAATATTTTGGGTACTGAGGTGGTCAGCTAGTACATTGACTGAATATCTCACTGGAAATAACTATCTAAGGATTACAACTTTTGGTTAGGGCCAAGCATGCCATGTTAACTCTTTCCCCTCTGAATGGCCAAAAAACATCATTTAGGGCCTCAAAATGACTCCAAAAGTTTAGGACCCAAAAAACCATATAAATAATACCAAGAAGATAGAGAACCATTGAGTTAATGAAAGAGGTGGGTTCCCATTGATATCCACATGGAACACCAACCTACTCATTTTATGCATATAATTTAGCTTACAAATTGAGGAATAAGGGGGGAATTACTTTGAAAGTTGTAGATGTTGCAAGTATTTTAAATATTGAACCTACTCAAGGTAACAAAATTTGGAACCCCCTCCTCATAAAAGAAAGAATCAAATTATTACTTAGCAAGATTCACCAAGGACAATTATTGTTGGATAAGCCTTACCGATTCATGCTAGAGCTAGTTCAAGACTTGGCTAGTTTGTTAATGGATCGAATAGAGGTGGCCACAACATTTTAATCACATAAGAGGGATAAGAAATTAGGTGAAGATGATTTTTACATAAACTATGGAACATATAGAGGAAACATAGGGGCTAAGATTGGATCTATCATTTCAACCCTCATCTAGTTGGTAGCTTTAATTCTTACTTGCTAAGTCATGGGGAAATAAATAAAGATGGAAAGTATTTTGTAAGTCCTCACTACCACAAAGGCATGCTCATAAGGTTGATGATTAAATTGGTGTTATTTATTGTTGGGTGATTTAATTGTTTGTTAAATCCCTAATATTTAATTTGTTAACCTGGGGGTTTCATAAACTTAGAAGAAAACCAAAATATATGGGACCTCATATGAGAATGTTGTAGGAGGTTTGTTTAGAATGGAAATTCATATTAAAAATAACTTCTAAAACTAAATATTTTCTATTTCAATATGCAGCAAGCAAAGGAAGAGGCTCCCAATTCAAGAGGTCATGGTTGTCCTTCCCCACAATACTGTCCTCAAGAAGAGAAACTAAAGAGAAGCAGTATGTGATGTATAGAAATAAAGAGAAGAGACTCCTAACTTAGGAGGTCCTGGTTGTCCTTCCTCGTAGTTCTATTCCAACAACATTACCATTGCATAAACTCAAAAATAACTTGAAATAAAGAAAAGGAAATGAACTTTAATTATTGTTCAGACCAAATAGAAGGAGAACCTAACTTAGACTCTTGGTTGGTCCCTCATATGCTGATTAAAACTCAACTAAAATTCATTCATAAGCATCAAAAATCAAGAATTTAGAAATAACTTGAAACTAGAAAAAGAGAATGAATTTCAGTTATTACTCATATTAAATAGGAAGAGAGCCTAACTTAGACCCTTGTTTGTCCTTTCACATGCTGAAGATTTAAACTAAAAATTTATTCATTGGTAATGAAAAATATTCCAAAATCTAAGTAATTAAATGAAAATAAAATCTACAATGAAATAAAATGTTTCTTTGATCCTTTTAGAGTGAGGTCAATTCTCTTAAGAACAAAGTGGAAAACTATTCCATAAACTCATATACTACATTAAGACAATTTATATCTAAAATTGTAGAAAGAAAACTTTATTCTATTCCATCATAAGTTAGGATACATGCTCCAAGAGTACTCCCTTTGGAATGGAGGAGGTACTCCTATTTATACAAAAACATAAGCAACTAACTCATTAATGGAGTTCCACTAATCCCTCCTAGATCCACAATTCCTTAATATGGTTACAACCAATATGAGACACATATTCCTTTATCCATGATTTTTCTCCATGAGATATGCTTGACCCCTATCCCAAATCTCCTTCAAATCTTCAAGAGAATTCGAATTTGAGTCTTAGAGGCCACATAAGAGTGTCTTTGAACCTTCCAAATCACCTACACATGTCACCAAACTCATTCGACCTTTAGGTATAAGAAAATACATGTTATTTTTCTAACTTTTAATAATTAATTTCACTTTAAATACATAAAATAAATAACTTTGGAAAATGAAAATATGAACCCATATGGTAATGGAAATATAATGATAATGCGATAAAATGGGGTGACATAATGAGGATAAAGGTGAAAATGGAGTGAAAGTGTATGCTAATTTGGCGGCCCAATGTTTATTATTCAATGATTTTACTAAGACCACCTTGAAAGCCTATCATAAAACACCCCAATTTTTGTATGGCTACTTCCTCCTAGTGTTTGACCTCGTGCCCAATTGGGAAGAATCACATGGTTTTCAATATCCCTACAAAAAAGGGTTTGGTTGTGGTAATGTGAGAATATAACTAGGCCATTTGGAATTCAATGAGAAAGACTTTATAACCTAGTACAAATGGATGTCAAGGTGACAAGGAACCAGACCTATTTTTTGACCAAGATCACCAACCACTACCTCAAGTGGTTTAAATTTAATGTTACCTTGGATAACAACCATGTTAAGCCCATAGTGGAAGAAGATGATTTGATTGAGGTAAACCCATTTACCTATATCCCAATTACAAATCACATTCATGAAGAATTTTATAGTTGGCTCAAGATCAATACAAATATATACATTTGTTTCCTCTTCTTGAAGAATAATCAAAGTGAATGCAATAAGGAATTTGAAAGGGTTCCCATCCTCTACTGTGATCCACTTATCCTCCTAGCATTTCTTATGCAAAATAAAAGAAAATACCTTATAGGAGGTGCCTTGTTAATTTAAGTAGTTGAGGTTAGTTCATCATTTATAACCATAATATCCACTCAACTAACATTTTATATGCTTAGTATGGTCATTGTATAAAAACATAACTAGAAAAAAGACGAAGTGGTGTAGGGTGTCACATGGTTGGTTGAAATATTAATGTAGAGCCCCCTTACCAAGAAGCCAAGGATCCACCTAGTACTAGACATGCCTTGTCGAAGTATAGAAGCATAAGGGATCCCCTCTGTAAACATAAATAACCATGCTATAAGTGCACATATAGTGACTCACCATATGCCTTTTCTCCTTGCATTGTCATTGGTGGCATAATCACAATACAACAAGATGTGGTTAAATCCACACAGAAGGACCAAACCCCATAAAACATTTGAACATTTACCCACTACACTTAGCAACATACCAACAACCCTAAGACACTTACACATCATAGGAAGACCCCACTAATGGGTTGACTTAGTATAAGGGCACACATGAAGCATTGTTTGTGTATCGCTTTCAGGAGGTGACACATGTAGGAGCAATCCTTGATGAAGCTAATGTTGAAAGTCTCCTTAAGCATTATCCTTCTCTAAATGAGTAATGTTTCCTTCAATCTAGTTTCGACTATCCTTTCAAATCAACCAAATACCCTACAATTGATCATTTGGCTTGCCAAAAAAAGGGACAACCAATTTTCATTCATGAAAGAATGTCATTTTTTTATACATTGTATAGTTTATCACCGCCAATGTCTATGAGCAAATCAAGAATGCCACTAGCCACTTAAGGAGCAGTGAGAGTGGGACATAGCATAAAAATCAACCTTCCTCTAGTGCTATCATGTCAATGCCTCTTATCATTATAGGCCCTTATGGAATACAAAATTCCTAGCCATCACAATCATCATATATTAGCTAGGTGCTAGTAGAAAATAATATCCCCCACCGCTTCATCTTTGGAAGTGATATTATGCATAGGTTACTAAAAACATAATAGACTTTTATGGAACTGAAATGATAACATAATTACTTTTATTTGTGAATCAACAATGTGCTACATGAAGTATACTATCTTTGACATGAAAATGTTGCCTTTGCATAATAAGTTGAAGTAATCCACATTCTGTTCATTCAAATTTGGCTACCCCTATAAGAATATGTTGGTATCCTGAATCTAGCATTCAATAATCAACTTAATACTATAACTAAACATTAACATCTGGTAGTTAATTAGATGAAACAAGATAAGAACAAATTCAAGGTAACCTAGGAATTTGATAAGTTGATCAAATCAGAGAAATTGGACTAACTATTGCAAAGCTTAGAGCATATCACACGTTCTGCAAACCAACATCAAGAGAACTTCTAACTTGTGGTAAAACAATGTTAAGAGATTCTCATGGTTACCCAAAATTGGGTGTATCGTATTAAAATATGGTAGAAACCCTTGGAATCCATCTAGGAGCAAATCAATAGATTGAAGCAAGAATATTAGTATATTTTTGACCCAATGGTATAAGAGACCAAGTTGTAAGAAATTTAATAGGACAATGAGGATTTGGCTTAGCTATTCCAATATAGCAAGCAAGTCTAATCTCAATTACACTATATCAAATCCATTACACTTATATATTACAACTCCTTGCAATAGTTTTCCACCATAAAAGATTCTGAATGGCCTATTGTTCAAGACAATATACCTAATAAACCTGAAAATGAATAGGCCAATGTCTCTATGGTAGACATTAACATTTTGACAAGCAAATGGTATAATGAATTTAATGCATTTCAAGGCCTTAACATTTTGATAAGAAAATTATCTAAGGAATTGGGTGAGTTTACTAGTTTTCACAATCAAGTTTTGGATTTCATCCCCAACTTGGGCCCCTTATTTGGAAAGGTATATCACATTCTGAAAAAAATATAGTGGATGCTAAATGCTAGATATTTGTGGGAGTTAACCTAGGGGTGAGTTAATAGGTTTGGTTGGAGTATGTCAGGCCCCTCATTTCAAGCATAAGCTTGTTACAACAACTAAGAGAGTGAAGTTGCACAAATTTTGGGGCAACGAACATTTGAAATTGCATGCTAGAGGTAAGGTGCCAAAAGATGATAGTGTTGAACATAGATTTAGGAAATTCTCATATAAGGGACAATTGGAGGATTTTTGAGTATAAATTCAAAATGATAAGCCAACTAATAAAAGACAGAGAACCATTAAGCAATTAAGTCACACTAGTTTAGAAGTAGTTATGAGTTACATTGAATAGAGTAATTATAAACTAACATAATTTATTAATTAGAAGTAGGCACTGTTTAAGAAAGATAGATAAAAGAGTGGGAGGATGACATATAATATAACAAGACAAAAAGTATTAGGTTGTTGATGTTAGGTGTATACAACAAGATGTTTAACATTGAGTTATTATTTGTAATGATGAAATGTTATAATGCTAAAATGTTTAATTATTGAAAGCTTAACAATGTTGTATTCTATAATTATTAGGGTAGGGGGGTGATATTTTCTTTGTAACATGTTTTATATAAGTCCTCATTCGTTGATCTCTAAGAATATATTGGATTATGCTAGATATTCTTTAAAGAATGCCCTTATTTAAATTTGTTATTTTTTTCCTTTTGTATGATAATGATGTATCCCATTTATTTTATGCATTTGTGCCAAGTGATGTATTTAGATGTGCATATTGGTAATGTTTTTTGTTTACTGATGCATTGGAATGATTTATGTTGGGATGAGAAATTAACTACACCATAATGAGGGATATTTGGTTTAATTTGATGAATTTCAGTCACATGGTCATTTCATGTGATCCCTAAATAATATTTAGTCTCGACCAAGAACTATGGGTGAGACCTTCCCCTCCAAAGCATTGGATATGCCAATGCCTTAGATTACCATGGGCCTCCTTATTGGAAGGTCCCACCCAAAGCGTTTTTACCCTCTTAGAGATTGAATATGTTAGTTCTTATATTACAATGGGCCTCCTTGTTGGAAACCTATGTGGACCCTAGTCTAAACTGAGCCGACATTCATCAACACATAAATTTTGGGAGTTTGACCTAAATATTTGTAACTTGAGTTCCATTTTCCATTTTGGTGTTTGTTAGTTGATTATCATAATTTTTCTTTGATTTAATGGTTCCTTTCATTTTTCAACTTTACACCATCTATATTATAGCAATACCTTGGTGCTCTTTTCACCATGGAGGGGTTACATCTCATCTAATAGGGATTTTAATTATGAATTTATAAGTATATGTTTTCTCCCATGTTCAAATTCAAATTATTATTATATGTGGATAAATGAACCCAATGATGTTAGTGCTATATATATTTTCAAAGATCATGGACATCTATGGTAGCTTTCATCAATCATTGGAATCTTGATTTTGATCTCTTTTTGTTAAATTTTTCAATTTGTTTTATGTTGTATCAATTACTTTTTCCCAATTCAAGACTTCAATTAGATTTTTTTCAATAAAAATTATTATTCCCATTAATCAATAAAATTTGAACATAGAACAATAAATTTAATGACAATGGAGAAAATCAACACATCAATAAGAGACACCAGTTTTGGTCAAAGCGAGGGAAAAACCCCACAAGGGGAAAAACCCCATATGGGGAAGAACCCTTTGAAAATTTTCTTCTATTAGATTTTCATAAAATGTTTAGTAGAGAGTATAATGAGCCCAATACAATATCATAAACAAAAAAACCCAATAACATTTAGAAATAATTTTCCAGCATCAGAATATATGAAAGACAACTTTTCCTAATTGCGGTCAACTACGGTCAACTTCGGTCAACAATCAATTTCAGTCAAACTTCCCGGTCACATGCATGAGGAGTTGTGCGAGAAAATGGAGGCTATGATTCACACCCTTGATGCCTTCAAGACAATGAATGCAGTCAAATTTTCGTTGTGACATGCTTGGGATTGTAATCCAAAAACCCTAAAACATATGCGAGCCTCAAACCTTGTAATTTCGGACTTTTGTGAAATTCTGTTGTCATCCTTACCTCAGAATTATGCGAGCCAATCAATGAAGAAGAGAAGAAGAATATGCATGATGATGTCCAAATTAGCTTGAGGTAACTTGTATCTATAGGCTTCCAAGGGTGACCAATTTTCTTTAGGGCCGACCTTCTCCAAATGTGCATATGTGGGCTTTCCTTCATAAGTACACTTCCCCTTATTCGATTTGAATGATCTTTAGGTCGATTTTGGTCCTCTCAAAAAGAGGAATTAAATGAAATCATAATATCCATCAAATGAGAGTTCCAAAGTGGAATTTTACCATAGTTACATAATTCAATACTCCTTCTCAACTAGGGAGAATTCCACCCGTCAATATCTAACCATTGATCATCATATCCTGTCATCATATCATGTCCCATCTCTACTCAACTCTATCTACTGAAACATTCTCAAATATAAAGATGAAGAATCATTGGGGAGTTAACGATACTAACCTCTACATCTTTGGAGAGCATATCTCAATCCGTAACCACATCGGGGAGTACATCTCAACCCAGAATCTCATGGGGGAGCTAAATATCTCCGACTCCATATCACGCAATAGGTAATATAGGGGAGCACATCTCAACCCATACTATTTTCTACTGATCTTCCTAACAATTACCCTCAAGATTTATGTGGTAGAACACCTACATCATAATCTAAGCTTGGGTGAGATACTCGACTTACTAAGGATCACACACCCCCAAGCCTCCTCAACCTATTAGCCAGATGGGGAGGGACAATCCCAACAAGCCCGACTTATGGGTATGATTCCAACTGGGCTATCCTCTTCAAAGACCAAGATATGGGAGCAATATCTCTAACCCTATGGGTAACAGATAGGGGTGATACCCTATTGTCCAGAGATCCTCAACCCCAGAAGCCCTTTATCTCAATTCCACACCTTGGGAGCAAAAACAGGGGGGAAGAGTTGGCTTAGTGTCCTCGATCAACGATGCCCATTATCAGGAGGGTCACATACATTAGTCCAAATTGATATCTCAAGAACTTCCCTTTTGAAAAAGTGCTGGTAAGAATATCTGCAACATGATCATTTGTCGATATGTGATGGAGTCTTACGACTCCTCTCTACACCATGTATCAAATGAAGTGATATCGAATCTCTATGAGGTTGGTTTTTTCATGAAATATGAGATTCTTTGCCAGAAAAATCTCACTCTTGTTGTTGCAATATATCGCTGTAGTTTCTAGGATTTGTTCAAATAACTCTCCAAAGAGCTTCCTCAACCAAACTGCTTCACAACTAGCTATGCTAGCAGAAATATACACTACTTCGGTGGTACTCAATGCTATGGACTTCTACTTCCTACTAATCCAAAATGTCAAGGCATATCCAAGGCCAAAGCAACATCCATACATACTCTTCCTATCAACAACGTTTCCTTCCTAGTCAACATCGGTGTATCCATAAAGTCGAACATTTCTTGTAGAATATCTTAGACCAAGTGTGATCGTCCCATGCAAATATCTCAAAATGTGTTTTGTAGTGATCCAGTGTACATGGAGAGGCTCAGTAATGAATTGACTCAATGTATTCACTACATAGCATATGTCCAGACTAGTGTTCACTAGGAACATCAGAGCCCCAATCAACTATCTATACTCAGATGGATTCACCAAATCTGGTCCTACAACCTCTCCACATAAATTCTTGAATTTCATTTCCATTGGTGTGGGTAGTGACTTTAATTCTTCCATTCCAAATCTTTCCAACAACTTAACAATATATTTTCCTTGTGAAATAAAAATATCACCGGGCCTTTTCCACACCTCAAGGCCTAGAAAGTAGTGCATGAGTCCAAGGTCCTTCATCTCAAATTCAAAGGATATATCCCTCTTACATTTAATCATCATGGGATCACTACCCGTCAATAATATATTGTCAACATATAAAGCCAAAATCAATGACATACATTGGACTACCTTGAAGTAGAGGTTTGGATCAACATTTCTTCTTGTGAATCCCAAATTCATCAAGTAACTGTCTATGTGGGTGTACCATGCTCTAGAGGCTCTCTTCAAACCATAAAATGCCTTAACGTACGCTTCTTCTTGTAACATGCCATGGAGGAATGCAGTCTTCACATCAATCTAATGAAGGGTCCATCCTTGACTTATGGCAAGGGAAACTATCAAATGAATTGTTGTATATTGAGCCACATGTGTAAATATATCGTCATAATATTTCCCCTTTTTCTGGGAGAATCCTCAAGCCATGAACCTTGCCTTGTATTTCTCAATGCTACCATTAACTATTTGCTTGATCTTGAATAACCATGTAGAAGTCACCACAAATTTCCCTTTTAGTCTCGACACAATATCCCATACATCATTCTTCATGATTGATTCATATTCTTTGGCCATAAAATATTTACAAACTTGTTCCTTCACAACTTCCTTGAATGTGGGAGGTTTGGTTTGGACTATAGTGCTCATGGTTGCAACATATCCCTGGTACCTGCATGACTTCCTTTCTCTAAATTATCTTCAAATGGGAGCTCATATATCATCATATTATAATGTGTCTCGAAGCCAAAGCAGCCTCTTCTTGGAGGGAGGATCACTTGGAGGAGCATCTAAGGGATCCATGGGATCCATGGGATCATCAAAAATATCTGTCTTAGATTTGGGCATGGAAGGACCATCTAAAATATCCATATCATATTCTCCTTAGGAGGAGGAGGCAGAGGAAGGTCCCTTAATTTTCCAAGGGAAACATATTCATCGAATGTAACATCCATGCTAATTTAAACATTTCTTTGACCAAGAGTATATATTATAAGTTCTTTAGAATTTTCACAATATCCAACAAATGTACCTTTTCTTCCCAAGGCTTCCAACTTTTTCCTTTTTTTTCCTTTGGCACATGAAATTATACGGGGCAACCAAAGATACGGAGATGACCAATATCGACCTTGACACCTGTGAATACTTCTTCGGGGGTCATGTTGTCCAATGCTTGATGAGGTAACCTGTTTTGAACATATATGACGACATTTGTTGTTTCTCCCCAAAGTAACTTCAACAACTTTTGATCATGGAGCATGGCACAAGAAAGTTCTATAATGGACTTGTTTGTATATTTTTACTTGTAGATTCAACAACTTATGTGATATGTTAAAAAAAAGACAATAATATACTCTACTTATCAACGGAAACCAAAATTGATTGATGAAAACACTAAGCATAAAAGGAATAATTTCAATCACACATAACATAATATTTTTATGGGGAAAGCAATTTCTCAAAACCCAAACTATCTATATTGCATTAACCAGAAGATCCGAGAAGAAAATACAATGCTTTTTCAACTCAAACAATTCCCACACAAGTATAATATATCGCTTTGCTTCACAAACCATCTCAAGACAACACTTAGCCAATTATACTGCCTTCCAAGACCCTACTTCCTTGCTCAATTCTTGAGAGAATTAGACCTTCTTCTATTGGGAAAATCCCTCACCACAACTGTGCAATCCATCATAGGCCTTCTAATATTTTCATGCACCATCTGCACAACTTGGAAAATTATACAACTGATAGTACACTATCCCTGAACTCTAATCTCAACTGGGTCTTCCTTAGAACTAACATGCATGAGTTATTTTTGAGTGAATTATCAATTATTTGATTGATCACTACATGTGAATTAAATCCAATTTAATTCACTTGACCTCTCACTAGTTCCTCCAACAGTTAGAACTAGTTTAACTAAATTTACCTCAGTTAAAGTGTATTAAATAATTACAACTCAATAAGAACTCAACCTGCCCCCCTGAAATTTAGGGATCATTCTAGATGAATCTAGATAGACTTCCAACTCGAATTTACTGATCCAACTAAGTCAAATTAACTTAGTTAATTGCTACAAGTTTCTATGAGAATAGGATTACAATTTAATTCCTAATTTAATTCAAGCACAAATTAAATTATAATTTCTAGATGCTACTTTAAACATTTCTTGTTGCTATTTTTAACACTCCCTCTCAACAAGAAAGGAATTCATCTCTATCCCAATCTGGTACCTTTGGAATGTTCTGAATGCAACTCTTGTTATTGTTGCTATTTCTACTGCAACATCTGCAACTGAAAAGCATCCAAACAAAATAAGCTGAATCAACTGTGTCTGCAACTGTCTATTGAGAAAATTGTGTTGTTGTTGACTCTGCTACTGAGCCTCTTGCTCTGCTATCAACACTTCTCTGCACTCCTTAGTGTCTAACTAACACTGATCCTCCTTCTACTGAATACCGTGGGCCCCCGTAGCAAGGTAATCATCCATGAGACAAAAAAAGACTCAATGGATTCTACCCAATTTCTGAACTCTTGGGACTATTGCTTCACATCGTCCCACCTCTCACCTAGAGGTATGGTTGCACGTGCTCCCTCTGCCCACTTGGCTGAAAAATCCCCCCCTACTAGGGGTCTCTTCTTAAGTGGATGTATCCACTCGGTCTCCTCTCTGCTTCTCGAATTGTGGCTGCTCCACAACTTGCTGAGGCTGCTTCTGGGGTTGCATATGAGGTTGCACGTTGAGAGGTAATTCATGCTCACTCTCAACCACCATGTTTCTAACCTTTTCCTTTCTTCTCAAGGATTTACATGCATCTTGTACCTTAAGAGCATACAGGTTCATGACTCACACAATGATTTGTTTCACCTGTCTCGTGGTGATGTGTCTAAGGAAAACCTTTCCTTTGGTAAAAATCACATCGTATCCATGGTTTTCCAATACCATGACGGAAACAAGACTCTTATTTAGTCCTAAAACATACATTACATATGTGATTTTGAGAGGCGAGACAAACTCCCTTTGAAAGGTAACTATATCGATGCCGATTGCGCTATACCTCCCATCATATCCAAACTCTATGTTCTGCTTGAGGTCTTTCTCCTCAAAGTCATTGAAGAGATCTCTATTTGCCATCATATGGAACAAGGCACTATTTTCGAGATACCACATGCATCCCATTATAGTTCTAGCCATGCATGCAATGAGAGTGAAATCAAGTTTTAATTGTGAAGCTAGAGCTTCACCTACTACAGGATCCTTCTTGCTTTCTTTCTTCTATGGGAAATTCGTGGCATAGTGCCCATACTTGTGACAGTTAAAACACTTGATGTTCGACAAGTCCTTCTTCTTGCTTCCATCGTCACCTTGGGAATTCTTTCCCTTGGCTTTATTTTCTTTGCTGACTAATGCAAATTCCTCTTCCACTTCTTTGGATGAGGTCCCATCTTTAGTGTTCCGTCGAAATTCTTCTTGTACCAAGTTGGACCACAAATGCTTCTTCTCTGGTAGCTTCTCCCTCCCATTAACTAAGTTTTGGTAACTGTGCCAGTTGTTATGAAGTCCTAGAAGAACTAGACTCACCAGATCGTCTTCGGAAACAGTAATCCCAACACTTCTAAGCTCATCCTGACATTGAGTGAGCTTGGTCAAGTACTTCAGAATAGAGTCACCCTTCTACATCTTGATCTTTCTAAGTTTGTCCTTTAGTGCCAGCTTCCTATGGTCACTGCTATTTTGAAACAGGTCTGTCATTTCCTTCCACATTTTAGATGGAGTTTCCTTACCATGGAGATTCGAGACAATATGATCTTGAACTCTGTCTAGGATATTCCTTCTTGCTTTTTCCACACACTTTATCCATTCAGCCAGATCTTTAACATTAGATGCCAGAGGCTTCAAAATATCATGATCTATGAATTCCTTGAGCTCGTTGTCTTCCAGCACTGCCTCCATTCTGTCCTTCCAAGCTATGTAATTCGAGCTTCCCTCCAAGGCATACTCAAGTCTCAAACCGTAGAATGACATATTGCTGACTCTGAAGTATGATCCTACAAATTTGATTTCACTTGCACAACAAACTCGAATTATCCTTTTCTATAATGTCTTAAGCTCCAATACCATGTAAATTCTTACTTGTAGATTCAACAACTTATGTGATATGCTAAAACAAAAAACAAAAATATATGCTACTCATCAATGGAAACCAAAATTGATTAATGAAAACACTAAGCATAAAAGGAAGAATCTCAATCACAGATAACACAATATTTTTCCGGGGAAAGAAACTGCTCAAAACCCCAACTATCTATATTTCATTAACCAGAAAATCTAAGAATAAAATACAATGCTTGTTCAACTCGAACAATTCCTACACAAGTAAAATCTATCTCTCTGCTTCACAAACCAACTCAAGACAAAACTTAGCCAATTCCGTTGCCTGCCAAGGCCCTACTTCCTTGCTTAATTCCTAAGAGAATTAGCCTATATTTAATTGGGAAAATTCCTCACCACAACTGCACAATCCATCATAGTCCTTCTATTGATTGCATGCACCATTTGTACAACTCAGAAAATTATACAACTGATAGTACACTGCTCTTGAACTCTAATCTCAACTAGGTATTCCTCAGAATTGACATGCATGAGTTAGGTTTGAGTGAATTATCAATTATCTGATTGATCAATGCATGTGAATTAAATCAAATTTAATTCACTCGACCTCTCACTAGTTCCTCCAATGGTTAGAACTAGTTTAACTGAATTTAACTTAGTTAAACTAAATTAAATAATTACAACTCAATAAGAACTCAATCTAGGCCCCTAAAATTAAGGGATCACTCTACATGACTCTAAATAGACTTCCAAATCAAATTTACTAAGCCAACTAAGTCAAATTAATTTAGTTAACTGCTACAAGTTTCTATGAGAATAGAATTACAATTTAATTCCTAATTTAATTAACGACAGATTAAATTAGAATTTCTAGATGCTATTTTTAACATTTATTGTTGCTATTTTCAACACTGTTCCTTCTTTCAACCACTCCATTTTGTTCGAGAGTATAGGGCATAATTGTTTCTTTCTTGATTCCTTCCTTATTGTAAAAATCAATGAACTTCTTTGATGTGTAATCTCCACCTTTCTTGGACTGAATATTTTGATTTTCTTCCTTGTTTGATTTTCGATCAAAGTTTTGAAATCCTTGAAAATTTGGAAGGCTTCCTCCTTTTACTTCAAATAATATATCCATGTCTTTCTTGAGAAGTCATCAATGAAGGTGATATAGTAGAGATGGCCACCAATATAATGAACGGGCATTGGACCACATACATTGGAATGAATGAGATGGAGGATGTCATTTGACTTGTTCTCGCTAGAGGGGAATGGTCCCCTTGTATTCTTTCCACTGGCACAACCTGGACATACTCCATCATGATGGGCTTGAACCTTGGGAATCCTTAATACCAATTTCCACAATTTTGGAAGAGCATCATAATGTAGATGGGCTAATCTTCGGTGTGATAGCTTGCTTAGATCATTAATATCATGGACCAATGCTAGAAGTGGTATTCTAGTAACCCTGTAGGGTCCTTCATATATTGATCCTAATGTGAATGCATCTCTCATAGGTGATCCAATAGACCAAGTAAGAACATTTCCCTTGATGATGGAAACCGTCATCCATTTGTCTTCTAAATATATTCTCCCGAATTCAAATGAAACCTTATGGACCCAAAACCTTTAACGAAATCAATGGAGTTGCCTCCAAGAATTATTTTCAAATTTGACTCCCCCTCTATCAAATTAGAGAGAACTTACTTATAATCAGAGAAGTGATGAGTGGCCCCACTATCAACCAACCAACTATCCCACAAATCGGGAGGAGATGAACTAGAAATGGTAGAAATAAGAATATATTTAGATTGATTCACAATATTTCTTTCATACCTGGAGAATTTTGACTTCTTTTGTGGATGATGATCTTCTTCATGATCACTTGGAGCATCTCCTCTTCTTCTTTCATTTGTTCCAATGTGATCATTCCTTTGGTCATCTCTCCTTCTTTGATCTTTGAACTTGTTGTTGTTGCTTCTAGTATTGTAGCATGGTCCATTTTTCTTCTCGGGGAAATTTCAAACCTAATGGCCTCTCTTATGACAATTGTAGCATTCAATGTGCAAGAATTCCGTCTTTCTATTTGGATTTTGAGAAGGAGGCTTTCTTGAATTTGATGGAACTCATTTTCATTTCTTCTTCTTCTTCTCATGAGTGATGAATGCAATGGGCTCTCCTTCTTCATGATTTTGAATCCTTCCTCTTGATATCATCCTTGATTCTTCTTGAGTGAGATTTCCAACAATTTCATCAAATGATGGGAGGAAATTGTTGTTACTTATAGTAGTAATGAAGGTTTCCCAAATAGGAGGGAGACCTATTAGAGTCACAATTACCAATTCCTTGTTAGGCACAGATTCCCCAACTCTATGCAATTGATCTCTAAGATGAGATGTCTTCATTATGTAGGATTGAGGATTTCATTTATCATACATGTCATTAGACCTTCGCAAGTTTCCAACATATGCAAGTAAATTATTTTGTAAGCAATCAGCTATGATTTTCTTTGCTTTTAAATAAGCTTTCTTGTGCTTATTCTTGGTAGCAGTGGAATCATTATCTAGAGGCTTAGGTACTTTTCCTTGAATGTAGTCCAAAACATCATTGTTATCAACAATGATTTCCAACCTAACTTTCCATGCAACAAAATTGGATGAGGCACCCAACTTCTCATTTTCCTTGAAGAAGGAAGTCATCTTGACTTGGATAGATTGGCTCCTTCAACTTTCCCAAAGATGATTTCTTTAGTTCTTGTCTCCTTTTGGGCTTGTCCTTCACCTTAGCTCTGATACCATGTTAAATTTTCAGATTGTTCTATGTTGTATCAATTACTTTAGCCTAATTCAATACTTAAATTAACAATATTTTCATTAACAATTAGTATTTCCATTCATTAACAATAATTGAAGATAAAACAATAAATGAAATGACAGAGGAGACAATCGACACATCAACAAGAAACACTAGGTTTGGTCAAAGACTAGGGAAAAACCCCACAAGGGGGGAAACCCTTTGAAATTATTCTTCTATTGAATTGTCATAAAATATTCAACAAAGAGTAAAATGAGCCCAATACAATATCATCAACAAAACAACCCAATAACATTCAAAAATAAGTTTCCAACATCAAAATATATCAGAGACAACTTTTCCTATCAGCGGACAACTGTGGTCAACGGTCAATTTCAGTCAAACTTCTCGGTCGCATGCATGAGGAGTAGTGTGAGAAACTAGAGGCTTCTAGTCACACCCTTGATGCCTAGAAGCCAAATACTATGGTCAAATTTTCCTTATGACATGCCGTGAATGTAATCCAAAAACCCTAAAGCAGATGCGAGCCTTGGACCCTGTAATTCCAGAGTTTTGTGAACTTCTGTTGTTGCCCTTGCCTCAGACCTATGTGAGACAATCAATGAAGAAGAGAAGAAGAATATGCTTGATGGTGTCCAAATTAGCTTGAGGTCACTTGTATTTATAGGCTTCCAAGGGTGAAATATTTGTTTTAGGGTTGACCTTGTCCAAATGTGCATATGTGGGCTTTCCTTCATAAGTACATTTCTCCTTATCCGATTTGAGTGATGTTTAGGTCAATGTTGGACCTCTCGAAAAGAGGAATTCAATTAAATAATAATATCCATAAAACTAGCTATCTAAGTTTTAGTTTGACTGTAGTTTAATAATTTAACACTTTTCAACCAACATTTGTCTTCCTCAAAATTCTAAGTCCCTTAAACTTTGGGGCCTCATCTTCTTTACTTTTGTGCCTTTTAACTTGGTAGGAATATTATATTAATATTAGGGGATGCACCTTAATGGTGCATTTATATTTTGATGTAATATGGCATGGTCTCTTTCTACTTAAGCCATTGATGCATTTATATATATGAGGTAGTGTGGTGTGACCTCTCCATTTTGTTGTGCCATGGGGCACTTGTATCTTGTACTAGAAATGAATCAAACATGATCATAGGGATGCCAATCATGAAAGAAAGGATGATTATGATACCTTTTATTTTAGTTTTAGGTGGTTTTCTTGCCCTCCATAGGTCATTATTTCCTTCATAGGCTCTTATGTGCCAATTTTAATGAAGAAACACCATAATTTATTTATCCCTACAATGCTTTACTAACCTCACATATTTATGGAATTTATTACTATGGGATTTTATCTTGCATTTACTAAGTATCCTTGACCATAGGGTTCATTATAGTGTGTTATATTTACATGAAGTATCTTGATTTGTCCCGCAAACTTTGGAAATATAGAGCATTTCCCTTTATTTTGATGTTGGGCACAACCTTTCGATCTAAATTTTTATGCAGTAGTTGATGGGCATATTTTTCCTTCTAATGTTGTGCATAAGGGATATAACTAAGGCCAAAACCATGAAAACCCACCTTTATTTGGTAAACATTTATCAAGGAGTGCTACATATTGATTTACTTCACTTTGATCATTGTTGAGGTGCCTAAAGCATAGATATGTTGGGATTATTCTTGCTTGTAAACCCTATGTTCATACAAAAACACTAAAAGAACCTAAGAAGCCCATAAAATTCTATCCTTCACATGGGACTATAAGAATTTTTGGTCTCAATGAAGCTTGTATTGGATATGATCTTTGGAGAATCTTTGAGCAATCTTGGGGAGAAATTACGGATTGGTTTTCCTTACACAAAGGAAGGCCCATCTTTTTCTTGTGTATCCACATTAAAAGATTTAAAGGGGAAATCTTTGATGACCATTCAACAAGATATATCTTGGAAGAGTAATGTACCTAAAGAGAAAGGAGTTGGAAGAATCTCACC
The DNA here is from genome assembly GCA_000404065.3 of Pinus taeda. NCBI lineage: Eukaryota > Viridiplantae > Streptophyta > Pinopsida > Pinales > Pinaceae > Pinus > Pinus taeda. Next base: position 23,926 of record APFE031338423.1, read on the forward strand.
ACTAAATGGCATGCATCCAACGATGCAATTTGGTATGATGCCAAGGGAGGATGGGGTTAAATGTAGATGAGATGACCTCAATGGGGGCATATATGGGGTTTAATTTACATGTAATGTGTAAATTTATATGTAATAGGTTAGCCTAATAAAAAATGGGCCTCATGTGCAATGTGTGAATATGTATATATATATATAGATCACATAATAATTATGGAGGATATGTGATTTGGTTGTATGAATATATTAGGGTATTTGGAGGGGGTTCTCCTATTATTTAAGGAATTATTGTGTAACTCATCTCTTTTATGTATGTTGGCGTCATGATATATGCTCATTAGTACATGGTGTTTACTTTTGGTTTCTTTTGATATTTTAAGGACTTAGGTATCAAAGCCTATGATCCTAGGTTTTATTTTTCTCCTTCAATCAAGATACCTTGGAATTTTTTCTATAAATTTTTTAATGAAAATTTCAAATATCAAATTTTTTTTAAGACTAAGGAGAAATGTCAAGGTCTAAGTAATTAAAATTTGAGGTTCTATTTCATTATTGTTTCAAAGATATGGTCTATGGAAGCTAGGCTTCATGATGAATCCTAAAAACAATTCTAAATGAGTCATCTTGGAGTTTTCATTTATTTTTTTCTAAGAAGTTTCAGATTTTTTTTGTTGAGGATAATAATAATAAATAGTGAGTTATAGGTGATCTAAATTTTATCTTTTGGTTCATTATACTTTCATAGATATAGCCTATGGAATTTAGGGTTTGTAACTAGTCATAAAAGCTCAAATGATTCATCTTGATATTTTCATTGTAATTTTTTTTTACATATTCAAGATGTGAAATTTTCATGTATCTAAGGAGACATATTGAAGTAATCGTGGTAGAAAACTTAGATTCTGAGTCTTTATATCTTTTGATATATAAGGCATGGAAACTAGGGGTTTTGACTAGTCCTTACATTAGTCTCAAGCATGTGTTCTTGGTAAAATTGTCACATGGGAAGCTAGAAAGTCCAAATTGAGTGTTATCGGTTCCTTTCGAAAGATAACAAGCCATAATATTTTAGATTTTTTTTTGTTTATAACCATATTGTAAATATCTGACACGTAGCTTTCAGTTAAAGTTCACTCTCTAAAAAGGGTAAAAAAGCGACAAGTTTTGTGAAAGTTACCATAAATTTTATGGGGCACACAAAATCCTAGTAAAAACCATGGAATTACAAAGAAGACATAATAGAATAGTACAAGCCAATTTTTTAGACTCAAAAGCATTTAAATTGTATAGATTCATTAGGATGAAGGTCAACTGATAGGATAGTCTCCAAATTAGGGTTTTAAAAGGTATTCTAATTAAAAATTAAAATAAATTTTGATTGGGATGTCTAATTGAGGTGATTCAATATCCATTGGCGAGAGTGAATCCATGAGATTATCTTGGGAAAATTATAATAACTATGTTGGATAATTATTGATAATACATGGAGATGTAAGTTGAAGGTTTGGGTTTGAATTCACGTAAGAATCAACAACAATATCTAGATTTATAGGAGAGGAAGATAACAATAAAACAAATGAATTAGGATGGTTAAGGATGATAAAGAAGCTCATTTAAGTCCATGCTAAGAAGATTTTTCTTTTGAGACTGAAGCTTATAAGTGGTGTAAAGTATTTGATTAAGATACTAGATTACATGCCACATGGGAAAATTTAAAAAAATGTTGTAAAAAATTGATCAAGTACTAAAAAATGTAAGCAAACATAAAATTGAGGTTGAGTTAAAAGAAGAAAAATAAGAGATAAAAAATAAGGGTGGTGATCTATCTAAGATATGATACCTTAATGAAGCACTCATTAGGGAGATTCAAAGAATAAAATAGGGAAAATTTAATAAAGGGATATGGGAAAAGAACAAGTCAAGGGACAAATTGAAAAATAAATATGAAGAAATATGTAAATTAAGAAACCATAATAAAAAACTACCAAATGAGGTTAAGATATTGAAAGGATAAAATAGGCATTGCCAATATCAAGAAGAAACAAGGATCTTTTATGAAGAGTCTACCACAAGACATGAATAAGAAATTTGCAAAAAGGTTGAAGAAGCCCTAAATTATAACAAGGTAAAATCAACAATGCAATCAAGAATTGAATTAGGATGTAAGAATTTGATATGGGTTCACATTTTAGCCTCAAAAGGAGACATAAGTAAATATTAATGAAAGTCCTCATAAGATAATTGAAGAAGTTGAACACCATATAGAGGATGTACATGCCATATATAATTATATTGTCTCCAAGGCTAGAATAATCAAAGATCAAGCAAAGAGGAGATAGTATTCCTTTATCTTGGAAAAGAAAATAGATGAAATAGATGTGTAGAGTGAAGGAAAACCATCAAATGTAAGACCATATCAGTACCCTCATTTCCAAGATTGATTTCAAATAAGACAAGTGTTGAGATTGCAACAAGATGATGGAGCTTAGTGAAAAGAGTCGCCATCACTAAGTGGGCCTGCAGGCTATTTTTGGCGCAAGTCTATTTTTAGACTATGTCTATTTTTAGACATATGGATCATGTCTACAGATTGCAGGTTGCTGTTTATGGATGATTGATCAAGTTGGAAAAATAGATGGACTTCTATTTTTAGACCACAGCGGAGTGACTCCACAGCGGAGTGACTGCTCAGCCTAAATATAGAACAGTCAAATATTATTAGCTCATAATAATATTTAGACTATAAACTTTGTCTTATTCTCTTGGAGCACTTCAGGATGAGCTACGGATGTGGTACATGCAGATCCCAGAAGGAAATACGTGGTTACCTATGGGATGACTAATATTTGCATGCTGGACTTCAGTTAGAACTCAAGTGAGTTGAGTTTAGTGGGCTGGAGGTGCAGTTGATGGAGTTGTGTTCAGTTTAGCTTTGTTAAACTGGTTGTATTTAGTCTAATTGGCGAATAGACTAGAGATGAGTTGGGTGAATTAGTTATTAATTAATTCACAGTTATTAACTCATAATACAACTAATGAAT
>APFE031338423.1:29067-58270 GCA_000404065.3 Pinus taeda
TTTTGACAACATTTTTTCATGATCTAGCTGAGGCGGGCATTCCCATGCTCAGCTTTATAAATTCATTTTCATGTACATAGGACAGACAACCGTCTGCGTGACAGACTGATGATATGGACACATCATCCTTTGATTTGGATGATCATCTGTTCGACAATGATGTAAACTTGATGTTTTTACATTCCTGAATATATCGTATCCCGGATAGATGAAACTAGATCCGGGGTCTTCAAAACTTGTTCAATCTTCACTCGGAGTACAAGTCGATCCATGTGAAAAATGTTCTGGAGTCGAACATGGAAAGACATCACCTGATTACCAGCCAATGATGTAAGTTGTTAACAGGCGCGAGAGGAATCACCAATAATGACAATGACCCTCAAGGTACGATAGTACAATTCACGTGGTGTGAAAAAGGACTTGGCGTCGAACACCATGTAAAATATCTCGGTCGAAGGCCATTGATGTAGACCTACGCCAAAAGTGAGAAACTTGCCATTGAGGCATGCAAGCTTCAAAGTACTGAAAGGATTGTTCCTAAGTCAACTTCTTGGATAATGAGCTGATGTCGACAAGAAGTGGCCTGTTACAGGAGGGCTTTAATGAATCCCACATCAATGACACAGAACGAAGCAAATGATTTTGGAGGTGAAAACAATCTGACAATACAGGGTTCAGTGTGGCGGTCATGAAGGAATGGAGCATAAATGTATTGCAGTGGGTGAGACACAGGTGAATTATCTGAATGACTTCTCTTGAACATATCAGCGACACTGATGATGGATTGGTAGCGTTAACCCCAAATATGGATGGTGTGATGGAGCAATGGTGATGACCAGTGAACGGAACAACCCAACCTGGCATGGATGCAGAAGGAAAGTGTCATGTTCAAGAGCGACTTGCTACCAATAAAGTTTCTTCAAGTTTTCTTCCCAATTTTCCCCAGTCATTGCTGACGAGTACATCTTTATTTTTTTCAAGCTTAAGGAGGATAGCATATGCTTGTTCTATAATCTGCCCTTCGGGCGAACCTGTCGCTATATTTTAGCAAGCCTAGCGAAAGTGAAACTCATTCTCGTCCATTTGGACGAATTTGTCGCTATTCAGTTTTAACGAGTTTAACGACAAAGAAAACTCGGTCCTTTTCAATTTTAGAGAGTCTGAAAGAAGCAGAAAGGAGAATCCAACAATTCTTTTTCGTCATATATTCCCTTAAGTCCGAAAAAGCGTAAAATAATACAAAAGGGATGAAGTTTCGATAGTTTTAACGATCCGAACAAGACAAGCGCTCGATCTTTTTGTGTAATAATCCCTCAGGTCCAAAAAGATTAAAATATAGAGGAGGGATAGCACTTCCGATGACTTTAACGAGACAGAGAGGCCAATCGCTCAGCGATCTTTTCATATTTTACGAGTCAAGTGAAAAGAGCTTAAAGCAGACTCGTTTTCGAGGAATGAGTGATGGTTTTGGGTAGCAACTGATTCCAAGTAATATTTGGAATTTTCCAATCACGGCAGTGTCACAAGGATGGCTAATAGAATCACTCTTCGCAGATGTTCCTTGAAGGGGTAAAAAATCATATGGGGGTGAATTATCGGCTAAAAACATAATGGAGGTGATGGCGAGAACACGACCAAGGCTCAAAAGCTGGCGATAAGGCATTCACAATGGTTATTTACTGGTTCATTTTTTAATGAGCTTAAACGCTGGGGAAACATTTTCTCATGACTTATGTTTATTTTTTAACGAGCTTGAACTATGCACTAAAACTGCTCGTGGAGGGTTTATTTTTTAACGAGCTTGAACCCTGTGGTAACATTGCTCGCCAATCGTATGATAAGAATGTCTCATTCAAGATGCCATTTTTTATGGGGCTTGCACCTTTTGAAGCTTTGCCTCGGATCCTTTCTTTATGCAAGTTACGAAATGACTAGCCTTACGGGTTTAAAGGGTTAGAGGTCCTACAAATTTAAAAAATAAATAACCGCTCTTCACTTGCATGCGAAAAGGTTTGCATGCCCCCAGGTATAGCGAAAAATTTCCAGGTTACCAAGAAAGTTCCATTTGCATAGTAGACAGAAAGCTTCCTTGGCGATGCCTACTAAGATAGACAAAGGGGAGTGGTGTGACCGCATGCCACTCGGCATAACCTTGACGAAGGTATCTTATTCCAGTCCAATCCCATTCCTGTGAGGACGGGTGTCAGACTAGTCATATATCCCTCACGGAAATCCACTCTATACCCAAGGGTTTCTTGCCAAAACAGACCAGGGTGCATGCCCCCTGGGTTTCAATCACATCCTCCTAAATCACTCGCGCTCATCAGGAGAACGGACTGGAGATCGATGAGACATTCCTTGCATGAAAAGACCATTTGGGGATGGCGTTTGACTATTTACGATGTGTGAACCGAGGAATGATATTTGGTCCACGAGCTTGACCATTCTGCCTTCGTGCAGAAAACACATTACTCTAAAGAGTGAGGAGATGATGGCTCCCATGCAATAAATATAGTCGCGTCCGAGTAGATTATAATCTAATGATCCTTGAACTACCATAACGTTTATGTGAACAGTTTCCCTTTTCAAAGTAATGGGCACATTTGGAAGGATCCCTAAAGGTCGACTGGTTCCTTTGTCGAAGCCTGTCAGATTTCTCATTTCAGGCAAAAGCAATGGCGAACCAAGCTCTTTCCAAGCAGTTGAGGAAAGGATACTCACAGAAGCCCCTCCATCAATGATGGTACCAACCATGACCATTCTGTAAGCTTGTACAATGATTTTGAATGGTACACTAGCTGGTAAACGGGGTCTGCCTAGTAGATTCTAGTCGAAGGAAACGACTAGGTTGCTTGATGGTGGGACCGAGTAGACGGCCGGATATGACTCTGATGAACTTCCTTCCTACGATAAAGGAATGGGAGGACTGCCCCCAAGTTCATCAGAGTCTTTGTTGATGAAAAGAATTTCAACCGTGTCATTCTCTTCCTCTTCAGTGATAGTATCATTCGAAGATGAGCGCTCTGAAGGCAAGAGCGGGTCAACTGTCGTCTCGACCTTTTGACTTTCATCTGGTATGGATTCAAAGGGTTCATTTTCAATGATAGATACTTCGGCCGACCACAATGATGGCCCAACCATATTTTCAACCAGTGTAGGACTTGGCAAGAGTTTTTTATATCCAGGAGGAAGTCATAGCAGTGAAACCGGACGATCATCCAAAACTCTTTTAGCCTTGTCAAGGAAGGGACAATGGTGGATGGCGTGATTTCCTTCACACAACTTACAAGGAAATTTGGGATTCCTTTTCTGTCCATGTGCTTCACTTTCACTGGTTGATGGTGTGCATTCAACATGATCGTCAGAGGTTGACGCCACCAGATTGTGCAAACAAGGAGACCAGTCCCTTAAGATCTGAGGGATGCAGGGACAATCTCAATGATAGTGGTCTCCATTGCAAATGATACAAGGAGATTTAGGTTTCAACGGTGCGGTGTGAGGATTTTCGCTAGATGACACTTGGTTGCCCCCTTTCGATTTTGGTTACTTTTTCTTCTTTTCCTTTTTCTCTTTCTTCTTCTTCTTCTTCTCAGTTACTTGATTTTTAGCTTTATAGACTTTATCAAGTGAAGAGGAAGGAGGAGAGTGAGAATCAGATGAAGTAGAAGGTTGGGAGGCAACTCTAGTGTCATCTAGTTGCTGATTTGACTATTCAGGAATTATGGGATTCTGAACGACAGAGGTAGAGAAGAGCCAGACAAGCAAACCAATTTTCAACCCTGGTAGTGACAAAGTGCACCAAGATCTCCCCAAGAGGAGAAGGGACTAGGATTTCCTCCAAGGGGAAATCCTTGGTTGGTAGACTCCATTTTCTCAACCTAAAGACCAACGGGGGAATTTGTGATGTTATTCCGATTAAAATAATTTTTTAGACGCTTTGACACAACTTGCTTTTTCAATTTTAAAGAGTCGAAAAAAAATAAAAGATGACTCTAGTCGCCTTCGATTTTTATTGAGCCTGAAGTGACAAGTGCTCAGAGGACCTTTTCCTTTAAGGAGTCTGAAAAGGAGCAAAATGGACTTCTCTAGAGATCTAGGTAGAGAGGATTACTAAACCAATCACAAAACTGTAGAATACTTTTTATAGCACGACAGTCAATCTTCCCGAATGTTGTGTTCAGTGCATTGTGATCGATAGGGTGGTAGACACGGCTTCCTAAGGATAAAGGATGCAGCCTATTGTGTTCTCCCAATATATACTCGACGGTATGTGGGAGCACAAGTCCGTACTGGCACTTGCTGTCTTAGAGTGGAGGAATCACCCAACCAACACTGAAAACAACAGTTACCAGGTTCTATGACACTGAAATGCGTCTCTAGCCTAGACCTCTAGATGTTGTGCGTTAAGTTCCAAAGAATTGTTAGATTCATTAAATTTATTTTAAGTTGATCTTGCTTAACAATTTTCCTTTCAGGTTCACCACGTGATGTGTATATATTTCCTAAAATGCAGTCTAAGATGATAAACAAATGTTTAATCTTCTTTCGGCAATGAAAATCCTAGCTACTAAGGAAAGAAAGTCAAGAATCTTTTCTTCACAAAGCATAGAGCATATGCTAAATGCACAGTCCTAAATCAAACCAAGTTGTCGAAATGCAAATGCACAGGCATGTATTTGTTTTCAGCCTTCTTAATGTATGAATGATGTTAAGAAAGCTATGTGCAAATCTGAATTACTTTTAAAGCGACAGTACTCAACAAAATTCTTTTTCAAAATGAAGTGAAGGCAGGAGAGACACTTTGCAATTTTGAAATGAAAATTGCTTTTCGACACTTTAAAAAACTATTAATTAAAATCATATGCAATAGTAACTATATAATAAACTATCATAAACACTGGAATTGTCTCCTAAAACTGAAAACGACAGCTATGACACTTTCAGATCCAGAAACGACAGTTCGACTATGCTACTTTTTTGCAAAAGAGAACTGAAAATGATGCACAATACATAAAAAACACTTACAGTTCTTTGCACTAAGGAGGTGGAATAATGCAAGAGAAGGGGATTTTCATAGAAATACACTGACTACAGACAGCAAAACTCCTGAATAGGACTAAAAATAGTGAGAAAACACCACAGTCTGAGGGTAAAGTTAACCCTCCCTGACCATCGCACCTATTACACAGTGAAACCAGTATGCAGCGCACCTACTACACTCGAGAAGTGCGATGCATATAGACTTCCTTGAAGGCAGGGTGCGATAGTACGAGTGCGAGAATTTAAATAGGTTTTCACTCACAATTTTCAATTCAGTTCAGGGATTTAGGCCGAGTAAGTAATGGTCAATGTATGTAAAACACAGGGGTGATCTAAAGAGGTTACTAGAGCCACCACTTAGGGCAATTGGATTGCTTGCAGACCTATTGTTTAATTCATAAACAAAACCTGGAGATAGACTGAAGCAGCATTGATCTACTTTGCATTTGTATAACAAATGCATTTCGAAGGCTAGCCGGTTTGACTTCAGGCTCCGTTTGTAAGTTTAAAAAGAAACAAGGATAGATAGGCTAAGAAACAATCTAGTCACTCCCAAGTGGAGTCGCCATTTTGTTACCGGGAATAGTGTCCACTCGGATGCTGCTATTCCCACTAAGATGGGTGGCTATCTTAGAAACAAACAAGTAAAGTCTACTTTCGTTTTCTTTTATGAAAATAGACAAGAGGAGAACCAAGAAGACCAACCTTAGTCTTGCGCTTGATTTCCTCTGCTTCTTGATAGATCTTCACCGCTTCTCCTTCGTCTGCCCAACTTCAAAGAGAACCTGTGGAATCACAGCAACATACTACTATCGAAGAAACAAAGATCTATATTCATAAATATCACAGGACCAGATGTGTGTTAACCATATAAATGCATATATAAACAAGTACACAAGAATATGGAAGAAAACTAGAATAGCTTTATTAAGATGAAAAGTAGCAAGAGGATTACAACCATATGTTTTGACCCAGCATCATCCTTCAGCTAGGAAGCCCTTATTCACCTCAAGCAAAGCTTAGATCACCCAACACTATGAATGTACACCATAAAACCAACAACACTTCTCTATAAGATACAAAATTCCAGCCTTTGGATCTTTGTGATGAGGGATCCATATATAGATGATTACAGAGAGGTGAGTCATCTTCTGGGATCTTGATTAGTCTCCTCTCTCTAATAGTTCCTGCTTCCACTTGGAGAATGATGATCTCTTACTCATCCCTGGTCGAAAATGGAGAGGCAAGTGTCAGAGGGGAATCTTTTGGAAGATTCCATGATCTTCCACCTCGCATTTTGGTCCCTGCCATTTGTCCATTCCCAACCATCGCACCCTACAGAGGAGCAAATCAGTATGCATTGCACCTTGTACACTGGGAAGGTGATATGCATCGCACCCCCTACATTGAGCTTTTAGTATGGTCCAATTTTGACCATTTACGAGAAGTTTTCAATGGAGAACTTCTGGGAGATGATGTAATCAGTTGACCTTGTTCCTTTAGGCAGTGAAGCAACACTTTTAGGGACATAGGAGCCCTCAATTTATGTACATTTATGATTGGGGTTGAAGTGCCCAAAAATGTCTATAACAGTTGCCCCCTAAAGCATGAGGTCGTTAATATTTCTGATGTCGGGTGAAATGCTTTACTATGAGGATCTCAAGTTTTTTCGAGCTGGGAGGTGACCTGTAATAAGATACAATACAATAAATTATTTTGACAACATTTTTTCATGATCTAGCTGAGGCGGGCATTCCCATGCTCAGCTTTATAAATTTATTTTCATGTACATAGGATAGACAATCGTCTGTGTGACAGACTGATGATATGGACTCATCATCCTTTGATTTGGATGATCATCTGTTCGGTAATGATGTACACTTGATGTCTTTATATTCCTGAATATATCACAGCCCGGATGGATGAAACTAGATCCAGGATCTTCAAAACTCGTTCAATCTTCACTCGGAGTACAAGTCGATCCATGTGAAAAATGTTCTGGAGTCGAACATGGAAAGACATCGCCTGATTACCAGCCAATGATGTAAGTTGTTAACAGGCGTGAGAGGAATCACCGATAACGATGATGACCCTCAAGGTACTACAGTACAATTTGTGTGGTGTGAAAAAGGGACTTGGCATCAAACACCACGTAAAATCTTTTGGTCGAAGGCCATTGATGTAAACCTATCGTGGGAAGTGAGAAACTTTCCATTGAGGCATGCAAGCTTCAAAGTACTGAAAGGGTTGTTCCTAGATCGACTTCTTGGATAATGAGCTGTCGTCAACAAAAAGTGACCCATCATAGGAGGGCCTTAATGAATCCCACATCTACAACATGGAACGAAGCAAATGATTTTGTGGAGGTGAAAACGATGTGATGATATAGGGTTCAGGGTAGCGATCATGAAAGAATGAAGCGTGAAGGTATTGCAGTGGATGAGACATGAGATGGGTTGGTGAATTCTCTGATTGAATTCTCTTGAACATATCAGTGACACTAAAATGGATTGGTAGCATTAACCCTAAATATGAATGGTATGGTGGACCAATGGTAATATGACCGGTGAACGGAATAACCCAACCCGAATCAATCATGGTGATGGAGTGAAAGTGTCATGTTCAAGAGCGACTCGCTACCAATAAAGTTTCTTCAAGTTTTCTTCTCAATTTTTCCCAGTCATTGCTGACCAATACCTCTTTATTTTTATCAAGCTTGAGGAGGATAGCATATGCTTATTCTATAATTTTCCCTTCATGCAAACCCGTCACTATGTTTTAACGAGCCTAGCGACGGTGAAACTCGTTCTTGTCTGCATGGACAAGTTTGTCGCTATTGGTTTTAATGAGTTTAAAGACAAAGACAACTCGGTCCTTTTTCAATTTTAGAGAGTCTGAAAAGGGATGGAAAGGAAACTCCAATAATCCTTTTTCATCATATAATCACTTAAGTCCGAAAAAGTATAAAATAATACGAAAGGGATGAATTTTCGATAGTTTTAACAAGCTAAACAAGACAAGCACTCGATCTTTTTGTGTAATAATCCCTCAGGTCCAAAAAGATTAAAATCTAGAGGAGGGATAGCACTCTCGGTAGCTTTAACAAGCTGGAGAGACCAACTGTTCGGCAATCTTTTCACATTTTACGATTCAGATGAAAAGAGCTTAAAGGAGACTCGTCTTTAAGGAACGAGTGATATTTCTGGGTACCTGCTAATTCCAGGTAAGGTTTGGAATTTTCCAATCACGTTAGTGTCACAAGGATGGTTAACAAAATCACTCTTCGCAGTTGTTCCTCAAAAGGGTAAACAATCAAATGGAGGTGTATGATCGGCTAAAACAGAGTGGAGGCGATGGCAAGAACATGACCAGGGCTCAGAAGCTGATGATAATGCGTTCGCAATGGTTATCTACCAAACATTGGTTCATTTTTTAATGAGCTTAAACTCTGGGGGAACATTTGCTCATTGCTTAGGTTTAATTTTTAACGAGCTTGAACTTCGCATAAAAACTGTTTGTGGCGAGTTTATTTTTTAACGAGCTTGAACCCTGTAGTAACACTGCTCGTGATAAGTTTGCATGCCCCTAGCATAATAACGCAAATTGAGGTGCATGCCCCCCAAGCTTCATTGCATTCAACACGGTGGTTGGAATGAAGGTTTACCTTCGAGATCTTTGAAAGACTTGACTTGGATTTTACGAGTTTGTAATCAAAGATTCGATTTGAAAAGGGATTTGTTTCATTTTTTAATGAGGTTGACACAATAAAAGAACTATCCTCATGACTCCTTGTTTCATTTTTTAACAAGGTTGACATGAGATAAGAGCCATCCTCAGAATCCACCATATCTATAGTATTTGATAGAAAATAAAAAACTGAAGGATGATTAAGGTCACTGGAATAATCTTCGTGGTAATCTGGAAGATGAGAATGATGGTGGTAATCTTCCCATGGTGCCTCTCTTGTCATCATTGACTGAATGATTCCTTCGTCTGTCAAATGTACATGCGACCAAGGATCTGAAGAGGTGCCATATTCCTTAGACCTATCTATCCAAACACTCGATGAGCGTTGATTTGGGTTTGCCCCTGAGGCCAAGAAAATTGATTGCTACAATATTTCTAAAATGGTGATGATCCATGCTGTCAAAATGTTCAGGAATCTTCTAAATATTTTAGATATAGAAGATATCATATTGCAAGTTTCCACCGTGGCCACTTCCGCCATATTTTTTGGAGGCGGTAGGGAAAAAGTTCCTATCAATGTAGGGTATTTTAGTAGGCCTACTCCGATATTTTGAAGCGATTGAGGGCTTCCATGGATCATCGGAATGCTTCCCGTAACTTGTGAACTGTGGGGGAGAAATGTTTGTCGGTCGACTATTGTAATCCCTCCTTGGAAGGGGAACGTAATCTTTCTGAAGTATGTCGACACAATAGCAGCCATAGCATATATCCAGGACCTTCCGAGTAGGATGTTGTAATTGAGGTTTTCGTCGATAACTTCAACATCAATCTCTACTGTCTTGCCCCCCAGTTCGACTTTCAAGTTACTGAAAATCCCGTATGGAGTGTATGTTCGTCCATCGAATGCTTTTAACATCGTTGACGATTGCGACAAGGGTGGTGATCCTAAACTTTTCTAGCAACTAATTGACATAATACATGTAGATTCCCCCTCATCAATAATTGTTCGATTAAAAGTTTTGTTGAGGCTTTCACTTGAATGAGGAAAGTGAGTTGCGCTGGTAACTGAGGTTCATATCCTTTATGATTAAAGGCCACAAGATTGGAATCCACTGGGTCAATCCCACCTATTGATGATGATGGAGCTTGCTTTTGGGAGGGGAAATTTTGCAGTACCTCAAGTGTCGACATAGCGGACGGTGATTGGGCCAGGTCCTCTATTATATTATAATTCTATGTTGCTTTGGCATGAGGATTAAATGCTGATTTGTGTACTACTCCCTTTGGCGTCTTTATCGTTAGCTCAGGAATGATGGGTGGCACAACTTCAATCAAAGTTATTTTCGAACTACTAGGTTGATCAATAGCCTTGTTGTTCGACAGCTGTGGATTCCCGTAATCTTTATTCCTTGTCGATATCAAAGCATCATTATACTATTTCGAAATGGACAGCATAAGTACTTGGGATTGGGAAACATTATCACTAGCAACCATATTGGCTCCCGGGTTTGGAAACGGATTAGTCAATACCACCGAGGTTTTTGAACTCTTAAAGGTTTTCTTAACTTCAGCTTTATGTGGACAATCCCTTGTCCAATGATCCTCATCACATACCAAACACCCTGCAGGGGGTTTCCTTTGCCCAGAAGGGTTTGCAAAAGATTTTTCAGGAGACGTCCCCTCCTATTTCTTCTTTGCCCCTTTCTTTTTCTTCTTGCCTACTGGTTGCTTCGGTTCTTTTCCTTTGTCTATCGACACGACCTTTACCTACGAGGCGAGAAGTTCTTCATTTTCATTTTGATCAGAAATCTTATAGGCTTTCTTAGTTGTAGCCTTTGTCGATTTCTTGGTTATCGTACCTATCCCACCATCACTAGCATGAGAGTCCTTGTTTGATTTAGGAGGACGAGGAACGGAAAATTCTAGTCTGGGAGCATTAGGGATTTTGTCATAGAGCATGCCAAACTGAGTATAGATCAAGTCCAGATATTGCGCACGAGCAATGACTTTCTCTTCAGTGATGACCCCTCCCTTTGCCACATCTTCTGTTATATAAGGTAACAATGACTTAATAAACCATTCAACTAACAATTGATCAGGAACATATGTTATTACCATTCTACGACGACGCCGCCACTCATGGATATGATCAGATATATGAGTGGTTGTCGTCTATTTCAAATTGGTAAGAAGCCTTGTTCCTATTTCATACCTTATCGGTAATTGAAAATGGGTTAAAAAGGTTGTGGCAAGGGTGCTAAAGTTATCAAATGAAGCTCTAGGCAATTCAATGTACCATTTTGCGGCCAGACCAGTTAACGTTCACTGAAAAAGGCGAAGCCTAATCGAATCATCATTCGGAGTGTTGGATAAACACCACAGATGAAAGGTCATCACATGATTTGATGGGTCTTAACCTGGATTTCCATTAAATTTAGGAGTATATGACAGAAGTTTATGAGGAATCACTGGCCACCAAGGGGCATGAGCAATTGGATCGTTTGTTAGCAGATTTAGATCCGGTAATTCTAAAGTCACCACGAAGGGCAACTGTTGATTCAGGTTCAGTGAATCATACCCAGGATAGGATGGTATCACCAAAGCAGTGGGTCTTTGCATACTAGCATAATGCATTCAATGCTAATAACTTTGGTAAGGTTGTTGAGCATAACCATTATGAAGTGATTGATGTTGACTGTTTTGAATATACGGTTGCCCATTACTCGCAAAGATTTGTTGCTTAGATCCTTGGTAAGCTTGTTGGAATTGCGGTTGTTGATATTGCACCAGCCATGGTTGTGAAACCATTTTCTGTTGTCCAATACTGGCTATTTGACCAAGATGAGGGGTAATAGTACCTGTTTGAACCTAGGTCGCTCCGATTAGGGAGCCACTAATTGGTGATCGTAGCTGTGTCGTGCAGACAGGAGGCTGTTGTATTGCAACCTGAGAAACTTGAGGTTGGCATACAATAGGCAACGCTTGTACTTGTGACACTGTCAAAATGGTCGGTGTAGTGGGGATATTTGACACAGGTAAGCTTTGTTGCATTGAGTATACAACTCTTGGTTGTTGAGGCAGTATTGGCACCCAACCGCTGGATGTAATTCCAGCGTGACCCAAATTCTGTTGCGAACTCCCATATGGTTGTTCTCCCAGAGGAAACAATGAAAGGGTATACTGCCCCCCATATGGTGCCAATCTAGTGCTCAAAGGAATTATTGGCCTTTGCGGACAGGACTTCCTAAATTGATACTGTTGTGAAGGATCAATTTGTTGAGACTCAACATAAGAGATTCCAGATATTATTCCGGACGAACAAACAGGAACAGACCATACTGTCAAAACAGTCCTTGGATGGACTCCATCTAGCAGTTGAGAGCTAGCTGGGATAGATGTTATACTGGCGAACATTGTTGGAGTAGTAAGAGGAGGTTCTGTTATTGTCGTGCCAGATGACACACTCCTAGATGTCGACAGTTGTTCAGACATGTCTAGTCTATCCAAGAGATTTCCTAGCGATTCTACAGGAACTTAAGATGAAGGGACTCTAACTTCTGATGAAGAAGGATATAAGGTGATCCCGGCTCTAAAATGCAATGGAGTACTAGATGGAGGATCCTCCACAATCTCTTCTATATCAATCAATCCAGGTGGGAGAGGTAGACCGTCAGGTTCGTAAAATATTTCTTGTGCCAAATAAGGTATAGATTCTACAACGACAGATGTTTGGGGAATAACACCTTCTGAATCAGCTGTAGATAGAGCTGGTTCAGGACTACAAGTGTTCATTGTTACACTAGGATCAGTTCTAATGTCCTCTTGTGGCTGCGGAATTTCTTCTGTAGAGGCAGGGATACCAGAAATGGTTGGAGTATCCAGAGTCTCTGAGGATGTCGGATCACTTGTTCCAACCAAACTAGGGGACTTTGATCCGGTTAAACGAGTTCGCTTTGTCCGGAATAGTTTCGTTTCCGGAGTCAAAGATGGTTGACTCATAAGTCTCCGCGAACGACGAGGTTTCAATTGAATTCTTCCACGATTGCAGATTACTTGATCAACTGAAAATAAAGGGAAAAATGATTCCGAATTTAATGAATTTTAGACGCTTTGACACAACTTGCTTTTTCAATTTTTAAGAGTCGAGGAAAAGCAAAATATGACTCTAGTCGCCTTCGATTTTTAATGAGCCTAAAGTGACAAGTGCTCAGATGGACCTTTTCCTTTAAGGAGTCTGAAAAGGAATGAAAGAGACTACTCTAGAAATCTAGATAGAGGGATTACCAAACCAATCGCAAAACTACAGAATACTTTTGACAGTACGGTAGTCAATCTTCCCGAATGTTGTGTTCAGTGCATTGCGACCGATAGGGCGGCAGACACGGCTTCCCAAAGATAAAGGATATAGCCTATTGTGGTCTCCCAACATATACTTGATGGTACATGGGAGTACAAGTCTGTACTGGCACTTGTCGTCTCAAAGAGGAGGAATCACCCAACCTACGATGAAAGCGGTAGTTACCAAGCTTTACGACGTCAGAATACGTCTCTAGCCTAGACTTCTAAATGTTGTGCGTTAGGTTCCAAAGCATTTTTATGTTCATTGAATTTATTTTAACAGTTGATCTTTCTTAAGAAGTTTCCTTCAGGTTCACCGCGTGATGTAGATATACAATTCCTAAAATGCAATCTAAGATGATAAACAAATGTTTAATCTTCTTTTTGCAATGAAAATCCTAGCTACTAAGGAAAGAGAAGCGGAATTCTTTCAACAAAGAGCAGAGAGCACACACTAGCTACACTGTCCTAAATCAAAATCAACAAGAAGTCTAAATACAAATGCATGTGCATGTATTTTTTTTCGCTTTCTTAATGTGTGAATGACAAAAAGAATGCTAAGTACAAATTTGAATCGATTCAAGCGACAGTACTAACGATTTTATTTTCAAAAACAAAAGGAAGATAATGATGACACTTTGCGATTTTAAATTGAAAATTGCTTTTGACACTTGAAAACTAATAATTCAAATCAAATACAAGAGTAACAGTGTAATCGACCATCAACAACAATAGGATTCTTTTCTTTGACTGAAAACGACACTTGCGACACTTTCAAATCAAAAGACGACAGCTTGATTATGCTACTTCTTTGTAAAAGAGGACTGTAGATGGTGAACAATACATAAAAACATTTACAGTTCTTTGTACTATGGAGGCTGAATCCTACAAAGGAAGGGAGTTTCCACAGAGGTATACTGATCACAGACAGCGAAACCCCTAAATAAAGTTGAAGAGAATGAACAAAAAACCAAAATTTGGAAGCAGAAGAGGTCTTATCTGATCATCGCACTTGTAACACAGGGAAAGTGTGATGCATCTCACCTACTGCACACGAGAGGTGTGATGCATCCAAATTCCCAAGAGGAGAAGGTGCGATGGTCCAGGGACAATACTTGAACTTGGTTCTGGGTAACAGTTTGCAGCTTAGTTTAGAGATTTAGACTGAGCAAGTGATTGTCAGTAAATGTAAATCACAGGAGCTAATCTAATGAGGTTACTTGAGCCACCACCAGGGCAATTAGGATGTTCGCAAATCAATTGTTTAGTTTATAAACAAAACCTAGAGATAGACTGAAGCAGCATTGATCTACTTTTCACTTGCATAGCAAATTCAGTTTCAACGCTAGCTAGCTTGACCTCAGGCTCCATCTGTAAGTTTATAAAGCAAAAAAATATAGACAAGAAAACAAACTACTCGATCCCCAGTGGAGTTGCCATTTTGTTATCGGGAAATCTAGTGTCTATGCAGAGCTGCTAGTCCCACTAAGATGGGTAGCTATCTTAGAAACAAACAGATTAAAGTTACTTTCATTTTCCTTTACGAAAAGTAGATAGGAGAAGAGAAAAGAATACCAACCTCGATCTTTCGCTTGGTTCTCTACTTGTTCCTTCTCCCCATTGATCTGACCCAGCATCATCCTCCCAGCATGAAAGGCCTTCTTCACCTCATGAAAAGCTTAGATCACCCAACACTATGATATTCCACCAAGAAACCAACAACACTTCCTTACAAGATACAATGTTCCAGCCTTTGGATCTCTGGGATGAGAGATCCATATATAGATGATTGTAAGAGGGTGAGTCAGCTTCAGAGATTTTGATTAGTGTCCTCTCTTTGATAGTTCTTGATTCCACTCGGAGATTGATGATCTCTTACTCATCCTTGGGCGAATTCAGAGATGCAAGTGTCACTGGAGAAGTTTCTGGAGGATTCCATGATCAGCCACCTTGCAAACTATCTCTGCCATTTGTGTACTCTCACCCATCGCACCCTACAGAAGGGCTTTCCAGTATGCATCGCACTTTTTACACTGAGCAGGTGAGATGCATCGTACCCTCTGCACTGAGCAGTCTGTATGGTCCAGTTTTGACCAGTTCTGAGCAGTTTTCTGTGGAGAACTTCTGGAGATGATGTAATCAGCTGACCTTGTTCCTTTAGGGCATGAAACAACACTTTTAGGGACTTAGAAGCCCTTGGTTTATGGACATATGTGATTGGGGTTGCAGTGCCCAAATATGTCTATAACATCATGCCCTAAGGATCTCTAATGAAAAGATCTTCGAGAAAGATAAATCCCATCTCCTTAAGCTCCTAGGTCAGAAGGCTTTCCTTAAGGCTTCCAAAGATTTGGCATCTAAAAAAGAACCTAAAGAGCGAGTCCTAGGGGTCCATCTACCTTTTGTTCAAGGGACCACTGATAATATTGTGAGTATTCTTAAGAAACATAATGCTCCCCCAACCTTCAGACCCCTTAACACCATTCGTAGATCCCTTCATTCTGTAAAGGATCCTATCAACCCTAAGGACATGAAGGGTGTTTATATTATTCCTTGTTCCTATGGGACCCCATATATTGGTGAGACTAGACACTCTATTAATCAAAGGATTAATGAGCACACAACTGACCTAAAGTATAGGAGAACCAAGTATTCCGCACTAGATGAGCATGCGGAGAAGACCAAACATCATTTTGTATTGAGGAGGCCAATGTTATTCCTAAAGTTTCGCAGTTCCTTCACCGAAAATTTGGGGAAGCCATTGAGATTGAAAGAAGGCCAAGCAATCTCAATAGAGATGATGGTTGCAAGATCAGTAGTTGTTGGATCCCTACCCTCTCTTCCTAGTAGTTTCTTCCCCTTCCTCCCCTCCCTCTATTAGTAAACTTTTTCTAGATTTTTAATAATAGTTTTTCCCTTGTTATCCTTTAACCTACTTTCTTTAACCATAATTTTTTGGTCCTCTCCCTTGGTTTCTTATTTTTAAGAAATAGTCCTTTTCATAACTGAATTAAATTATCTAGGTATTTAAATAACAATTTTATGTTCCATTAGACATCCTCACTAATAAATTTATATTAATCAGATACCCATCATTTAATAGTAATACTATTATTATAACACTATTATATTATAATACAATAAATCCTTTCATTTACTATTTTCCCTAGAGCTATTAATATATGTTCCTAGTAGAGAAATTTAGTAATATAAATTGATATCATTTAGAATAATAATACTATTACTATAACAAGAATATAATAATAACTAATAGTATCTTACTATTAATATATATTATACAATATAACAATTATTGATATTGGTAGATATATTTAATAAACTTACTATTAAATTTATAATTAGTTATAACAATCCCAGTAATATGAAGATTAATACTATAACCTTGTTATAATAATATTATTATTAATGTAGTTTATATTAAATCCTTTCAATTACTTTCCTTGGATCTATTACTATATGTTAACATTTTTATCCCTTTTATTATAAACTCATATCTCATAAAAAATTTCACTTATAATAACACATGATAGGTATTCAAATAGTATTCGTTTTATCATATTAATATTCCTATATTTAAACAATTTGATTTGACAAATCTAGTTGTTTCTTAGTCAATTTTAGTCGTTTATCATGTCTGACCTAATATAGTTATTTTTCAACCAAACCTAGCCGTTGGAATGTCTTCTCACCCTATTTAATTTGTAGCCATGATCAAATTCTTCAACTTGTCCTGACGATGAACCACACTCGTTGGTTCAAAATGCGTCGAAAAATGTATTATCATGTGATTTACGCCAAAAAACATTTCATAAACTAGCTAAATCTTCCTTTGATGCAAATTATATAAGTCCTAAATATTTTCAACTTGGAGACCTTGTATTGAAGTGGGTTAAAGCACACAATAAAAAAGGTAAGCATACCAAATTCCAAAGAATGTGGCTTGGCCCATTTCTGATTGTAGAACAAATCGGCCAAGGAATGTTTCTATTGCAAGATTTATCAGGCAAGAGAGATTCTCTACTTGTGAATGGTAAGATTTTGAAGAAATATTTTTCATAGAAGATGACCTCTTCTATCCCTTGTACACTACCGCCTTTACTTTTCCTACGAAAATAAAAGTTAAATAGTATATACTTTTGGCCTTACAATAAAAATTGTCTTCAATTATTTTGACTTTTTGCTTGTATAAGTAGAGATTGTTAAGGAAATAATCATAACATTTGAAAATAAGCTAAGTTCTATCTCTCTAAAATCTGCTTGTTTCCACCAAAATTATTCATTCTTTGTGAAACCCCAACTTTATAAAGAGACCTTTGTTCTATTATCAGTCAAGAAAAGTATCTTTAACAAAGTAAAGACTCTTTGCAGATAAGCACTTTTAACTCTATAATTGTCATCCATAAACCCTTAAGGTTCAATGATTTTCCCCATCTAGTAAACTTTTCTCTTTCTAGAGTGTAATTCTAAAATATACTAAAACTTAAAATATAAGAGGTCTTATCAAGGGTTGACTTACCATGTTCATAGGGAAGTAATAGAATGGTATTACCAATACTACATAACAAAACAGGGTAATGGCTTGAGATTATTTTGATCATAAGACAAGTGGTCTCATCACAAGACATATTGTTCAGTTGAATTATAACCAGTGAATGGAATTGTCACTATTTGGCCACCAAACCAAGATAATGACTTTTAAGTAATAGAAAAGAAAAATTTCTAGAAAAAATAAACTGTTCAAAAAAGAAAAAGAAGAGAATAAGTATATGATTCTGAATTTATCTCTAAAAATTGCACTCTTATCTGGATGGGATACCGAATCATTGATGGTTAAAAGGTAACCATGTCGAGGCTATGGATGCCTGCTAGCAGCAACAACTCTACCTGTGACAAATGAGTACATCTAAAAGCTAATCTGCAAGAGCCCCCTACTTTATCTTTAAACCAAGTAAAGACTGAGGTAAACAAAGGAATTTTCATTTTGAAGAGGATATCTAATGAATGGTAATTAGGTGAGTTTGTTTATTGAGGGAAATTCTAATTATCTTAAATTTCATGCAGTTCTTATTTTCTGAACTATATTTATTTTGGAAGTTTTAGAAGTTTCAAAATAACCAAAGATAATTGGTTGTTCCAGTGAATCGCAAATTGTTGTATTGTTCAACAACCCCCCATTTACTGATTTAATAGTTAATATTCTATTGATAAATGGGGACCCTTTATAAAAATTCTCCAAAAAATGTATCACATAAGCGCTTCCCTTTTTGAATTATTAGAAATAAATTTCTAAATAAACATAAGGTATCAAGTAAAAATCCATTTGTGACTAGTTATTCTCACTTTATCACATAACGCTGGACCTTGTGTGTCAAAGCTTAATGAACAACCGAAATTTGTGAATTGCGATAAGAGGGACCACCATAATAAACTTATGATATCATTAAACTCTTCATTAAAACTAAGGCTTAAATCATTTCTTACAAAAATAATGTACCTATCGCAATCGTATAGCGAAATTTATAAAGTCACAGAACAAGCTAACCTTAATAACACACGATTTACAATATTGCGACATAAAAAGACAAACACTCATCGCAACGCAGCTTTTACACAAAGGCCAAACTTGTGAACCATGAAATGTTGTGAAATGCGATATAACCCAGACTCGATGGAGGTATGCGAAAATTGTTATAACTTAGATCAGGTCCAGTGCATAGTGAAAAAGTCACTTTATGCAATAATTATTCATTCAAACAAAATGTGCTCAAAAGGATAAAAGTTATGCCACTCACATCGCATGTCGCAAAATACTAAATAACTTCAAAATAATGCATAACCGAAACTGCGATGTTGCGATTTGCGATATTGTGATAATGTTTATCGCAATTGCATATTTGTCATCACGCGCTTTAACTCATCAACTTGAAGTATTTATTACATATTTGCGACACGATGGTTTAAATGAGTAATAAAGGAAATAATTAAAAGAACTTAGTGCGTAGTTAATGAGTTTTAATGGCATTTATGTTTAAAACGGCTCAACGAGATTCGATATCTTTCATCTTTATTTTCAAATAAAATCTTCTTTATTTTCATCCTTCAAAATTAACTAAAATTTTCTCTGGTACCACCTACAGCAAAGATGGAGGAACCACATCATGGGAAGCCATGTATAACTTACTAAATGAAGACAACTCAATACCAATGGAAACTAAGGCGACAACTGATGTTGAAGAATCATCTGATGCTTCCTATTTTGAGGGAGCATGTTCGATTTACACAGAATAGCTACAAGGCCCAAGATATTACCATAGACAGATATGGTGAAATGGGTGATTGATAATGTGAATATTTCAGACAAGACTTTCAGAAATGCAAGACATGAGATCATGGGGTCTTTCATGCCAAAAAATTTTCCCCAGATGTACCATCTACCAGAGCCTCAAAAGATTTGTGATAAAGATTTCTTTGAACATTTTTCCAAAGAGAACGAGGACCCATTGGACATTACACAAAACTAGAGGTCAGGCCTAGGCAAATTCAAACGGGAGAAATCAAGTATGTACCGAATTTCATCCCTCTTGTCTCCACAAAATTTCATAGCTGTGATGATGTGTATATTATTTGGGAAGGCTGATAGTACCAAATTTTCTATAGAGTGGCTTCCATTGATTGATGCAGTAGTTAATGCAATGATTATGAATTGGAGTCATATTTTATTAGACAATTTAGCTATGGCTATTAGGGAATATAGGCAAAATATAAATATCTCCTCAAGAACTATTCCCCCCTTTTATATGAGTGCTTATGTAATGGACACCATTTATTTTTGCTCTTGATTTCCAAACATGGGTTGGAAATGGACTATACATAACCCTCTCCCCATCCATGTGTATCAAAAAATCTTGTGGGAATCCCAATTCAATTCCCATTTTTACAAAATTTTCCATGGTATTATGTTGCACATTTATAAAACCATTTTTGATAAAGCAGCCCCCAAGCTTTCCGAAGAGGCAAAGATAGATATCTTGCTAGTCACAAGATGGTTTGGTGAAGAAACATTCACTTATGTCAAAGTTTTTGGGAGCATTGCAGCTCCACATGTCCTCCCATATCATGTTCCAAAAAACTATTGGCAAGAGAGATAGCTTACCAGACAGCGCGAGATGGTTTAGCCAAATCCCTAAAGCAAATGAAAATCTTATTTGGCCAACCTTTCCAGTGCGGTGTGGCCCTTTCGCACTACATGAATATGGGCACGTAGCAAAATAAATAGAGAATGTTACGTCTCTAAAATTGGCCACGATTCCAGGTCGACAATATGACCCAAATCAAGTAGCTAAAGACTTCACCACCATGGTTAATGTCAAATCGTTTACTCATGAAGAGGATCCATTTGATGACCTCTTTCAAGGATATGAATCATTTGCACAGGTCCTACATTTAGCACCACTGCAGTTAAGCCCTAATGATATTAATGCTTTTCATGTATACATGAATAAAAGATTGTTGAAGGTCCCATTGGACCTATTGAAAATTGAACAAATAAGAAAACCTACAACTAACGTGAGCTTCGAGGAAAGTTATAAGGAAAATTTTGATGAATAAACGCAATAAAAATCAACTCAGGAGTCAGAACGTTCAGAGCAATAACCTCAGAATGGAGAAGAATGTCCTAATAAATATTCTAAGAAAAATAAAGAAGGAAATACTGAGGAAACAATTGAACAAACCTTGGCCAAGACACAAACAGAAGTTGGCTCCACATCAGCTCAAACAGGGAAGATTCCAGTCATTGACCTAGACAAGGAATGGGATCAATTCAATCAGAAGCTCCAAACAAGCACAGGTCTTGAGGAGACATCTAGATTTCAGACCCCCAAAAATACTCAACAAGGAGAAAATCCAGAGACAACAACGCAAGAGGCCACAAACACTCAAGATTTGAGGTCATTCCGGCTTTTCCCACTTCCGAAATTATCTTAAAAATTAAAGAGATACCTCCGCTCAACATATTCTATAGCCATACACATAAGCCTATGGTAAAATGACAAAGAAATAAGAGGAACTTAGACACCACAGCTGTTACAACTCCTAAGAACAAATCAATGGAAGTTGTGTGGAAAGACATTCCTATTGCCCATCTGAGAACCTTAAGAAGTTGCCACAATTTGTAGGTATCTGTGCCAGAATGACCATTGATAGAGAAATAGAAGTCCGACTACTGTTAAAAGAAAAAGAATAGAGAACTCAACTACTTGAACAACAATTGGAACAAGAAAAGCAGAGTACCAATTAGCAAGAAAAACAGTAGGTAGCTCAACTTCAGATGGAATTCGAGAAAATGAGATTACAACACCAGGTAAGAATGTCAGAGAAAGACTCACATATTTTCCAAATGGAGGCCATGCTATATAGATTGAAAGATAACCCTCAGATAGATGATTTCATCAAAGAGACAATCAAGTTAAATTCCCTATTGACATAGTAGCAAGAGATGTTCTAATGGAAAATCTCACAGATCAACCCTTACTGTGAAACAAGTAATAAATTGACAAATGAAGTGATTGATCTAAGATTTGAATATGAAGAAATCCATAAAAATATTTCTGAATTTATTTCCTGGAAGGAATATGATGAGGGAAGAAAGGTTGATCTACCAAAGATAGGAGAATCCCATAAATAAATTCTATTTGCAGATCGGGATACATAGTTAAAGCAGGAAGAAAGGGCGACAACGACAACAGCATGTGCAGTAAACAACATAATCAAGGTCATTAATGGAAACATTCACAGTGCCAACCTTGTCAATGAATGCATACTAGGGACTCTCCGAGATATCAAACAATTGGAACAATAGTGGAAAGAAATAACTCAAACCAAAAAGGAAGCAATCAAACAGTTAACCTTGATTGGGAGACATATTAGTAGTATTTGGTAAAACCACATAGCTAATGGATGATTCTGGGATGTTTAACTAGCTCTACACAGAAAATGGTGCCAGCTTTATCAAATGCCATATTTGCGGGACAGTTAAAATCTACAATCGGCCAGTCACCCTAGGTCAAACCAATGATCAATATTTGCAATCTCAAGGATCAAGTGGCCAACTAAGATAATTCAAGTTGAAAGAAGCTTGTCATGAGTTTGGTTTCTATTTTTATTTTTATTTTTGCTTACTCTGAGGAAGGTTGTTTGAAACCTCCTAAGCTTTTTTTGTAATAATCTATTTTTTAAACATGTCTTATAGTATTTAAACCCCTCTCATGCATTTAAGGAGGGGTCCAGGATTTTATCAAAATCACTTTGCAAGACATTGCACTTATGTATTTTTCTGAAGGTTTTGATGAAATTATTGTAACATGATCTTCTTTTTTTTGAATATCGAAGCGTAGTCTACTAAAATCGCACTTCTGTACTCTTAGAGTGTATTTGATTCGATGAAACTGGATCAATATTGTTGAGCCCATGAGCGGGACCTTTCATATATGGTACTTTTATCTTATGATTGTGTTTTATTTATGAATTAGCAATACTTTTTCTTATATTGTGTCATGTAGGAGATTTGAGTTATAGTTCTAGATTATTTCACTTTTGTATGATGTTTTAGCTCTAGTTTCTTATTGAATACACGCACAATCACTATATGCGATAAATGTTTCTCAATTTTTTTGTCTAACTATTTAGCCAAAACAATTATCATTCACAATTTAATTTCTTTTAGCAATTGAATAATCTTCATTACTAGTTTCTTTGAGACATCTTTCTAGATCACATATTATTCCTGGATATATTTATATTAAGATAATGTTAGAGTAATATAGATAAATGTGTTTATTGTTTATATTAGATCATTTTTTAGTTGAATCATTCTTTGTTATATCTTATATCACCCCAACATCATTATCAAATCAATCCTCTCTTGGAAACTAGTCCCATTATCCGTAGTCGAAGCCACTACACCAAACGGAAAAGGAGATGCTTTTAAGATCTAGATTGGGTGGTTATCCCCCATGTTGTTGTAGCAAATTTCAAGGCTTCAAATTTTTGGGGCTAGAAGGAGGGCATCTGCTGTGAATGGCAAGGAAATCTAAATCATAAGGACATTCTAAGAGTAAAACTCCCTCACCATCATGTCCAACTTCTCGGTCACAATCCAAATCCCCAAATCGTAACCGTGAAGTTGTGAAAAAATATTTATAATCCACTAGTGTTTCTCCAAAGAAATCAGATCAGCTTTCATCTGTAGAAATTCTGGAAGTACAATCTTTGATTCATAAATTACAAAGGATTTCTTTGTCTCAAGAAAATCTGAATTATCTCAAGCTAGTGTTCCTTCAAAGTTTCGTTCCTCACGAAGATTAGATCTCAAAGTGAAAATTTTGGAATTCCTCCACTTGAATTTCCTCTACCTCCTCCTCGAAGGAAAACTAAGAAACAAAAGTCTAAAACTCATAGTGAGATTCTTTCATCATCACCACAAACACCCTCATTCATTTCATCATCTCCATCACAAACTCAATAATCCACCTCACCATCTCAGATAGTGATTTACACTGGTACAGGAGCACATTCTTCCTCTACCCAAGCACCTTCAACCACTGGTGCATCTTCTTCCACACAAATACCCATAATGGCTCAAATAACATGGGCAAATATAGGAGTTGTTCAAATGGCAGGACCATTGCTTCCATTACCCACTCATATATTGAAATAGTTACCAAAATTCAATCACGATGATGATCTTCCTACCAAAGAACACATAAACAACTTCATGTTGTCCATAAATATAAATGAAGTTTTCGAAGAAGATGTAATTTTGTTTTAATCAATCCTAATTGACCGAGACTGCAACATTTAATTTTCAACCAGGGTAGGTCTTGTTGTTTCAATGGAGTTCACATTGTTTGTGCTAATACACTACAACCAAGAATGAGGAAATGGAGAAAACAGTAAAAGATGTCGTTGTACCAAATTGTTGAATCAAATCATTCATGTATAAATAAAAACACTCCACAGAATTGAATCACACTTTGCAACTATCAAGGTAAGGGCATGCCACACAGTGACTAATATCTACTCCAACTGGTTACTACCATTTTGTTGATTAAGTCAATGTAACAACATAATATAAATTAGAACAACAGTAAATGGAATCCACAATTTGTATAGAAACAAGAAGAAACCATATAACAATTAGCGAAACTAGAATTTACAGTACCTCTATCACTGCAGTCCCTACCAAAGAGGAGGGCCCTTCCTCCTTAGCAAGAGCAAGAATAACAAAAAATTAATTAACGAATCAGCTGAACTACAGTAATAGCATCACCGTAATGATTAATACTAAAAATAATTCAGAGTTACAGAAGAAGAGTAACAATACTCTTCTATATGTCGTGTCCTTGTACATAGGAAATCAAGTTTCTTTTATAATTATTACATACCCGAAATTAGAAATAGATCAGTCATGAGAATATCACGATTCTTATGCTGATCAAAAATAAAAGTAACTACAAATTATTTCTAAATACAAATATACATTAGTTAAGATTGCAACCACTTGGGTCTATTTCTTCCAAAATAAACAATTCCTAATGCTGACAGTTGTTATGCAGAATAGTACCCGAACATGCTAGCTTCGGTGCAACAACATCCTGCAAATGAATAGCGGTTCGGGATGTTATGACAATCGTTAGCGACAACACCCTTGGTGTAACAACGGCCTTTGTATTAGCGCATAGTGTAATAGCATCATGTAACAACTTTCAATGTGTAACAACAACCTGTAACAGCATACAGGGTGTAACAATGAACGGCTCTACCCTGCTCTATAGTTAATCAGTGATGCATGTCTACTTCATAACCTTGTTCCCATGAGAAACACCTAAAAAGGAGAAGAGATTCCCAAAATACTCCTTCAATGCTCACCCTAGTTAGCAACAAAAAGGAATAAAGTATTGTATTATTCAGTAAAATACAACAAAATAACATGACAGTAGAATAGGTTATAAAAGTGAGGAAAAGGGGAATTAATCATGTAAATTTCATAGGCCTGGCGGATAAAAGGATCAAAACTGGGGAAAGAAGGTGCAGAAAATAGGTAATAAGCCATACCCAACAACTCCCCCCGAATGAAGCGACTGCATGTCCCCATGCATAATATCAGCTTCTCCTGTTATACCCCCAATGCCAGTCTGTAAAACTATAAGCACCAGCAATGTCTTCACCTGGAGCTCTATACCCCTGAATGGCCATCAACTAACGTGGCCAGGATTCTTCTTCATAATCACATAGGTGGTAGTCCCACTGATACTATTCTACTAGCAACCAAATCAAAGGAAGTTTAAATATGGGCCCAATCCAGAATGCCCCTAATTTCTACACGATCTGAGCATACTTAGGCACTCGTGTCAGCAACCACAAAATTTTTGTACTCAAAATGATCCCCTTCTTGCAAATCAGTGCTACAAGCCTCGGTGAGTTTAAGACATCCTGCTAGCTCTTGGATTTTCATATGTGCATACAGGTTGAGGTAGATCCTCACAATCCTTTTCCTATAGACGATTGATTGTTCCTTGATCTCTGCAATGCTCAAGAATAGCTTAAACTCACGCCTGAGTTCATAAACCATACCCGGTTCGGCTCTGACCCACAATGTTGTCCTTTCTTCATTAGCTTCTATCAATTTCATGGCCATATGCCACTCAATCTAGTTCCTCATAAACGAAAGGAAGGCCCGCAACTGCAAATCTCCCATATAGGAGAAGACACTTGCTACCATTTTCGTTCTAACATACTCACACATTATATTATGCAAAAATAGTTCGCAAAGCAAGCTCTGTTCATCAAAATCGTAGGAGCGAAAAATCTCAAGAAAAGTCTGGGTTGAAGAACCCAAATAAGACTTATTCTCAAAAACCTCTTTTAATTGAAATAAATAATATCATTCCCAAAGGAACATTGGATATGACAAGGATGATCGCCTACATGCCACCAGGTTTAGGGCAAGGTCACAGAGCTTGGTCTTGTCATTCATCAGGTCTGAGACCTATCAATGTAACTGATACAACTGTTCATCCTTCTTCTTCATGGCTTCCTTGTGCCTTTGTTCTTCCCATTTTTTCTCCCATTCTTCCTTTAACCACTTCTCCCTAAGGGAATCCATCATCCATTTGTGTGCCTTGAGCGAGATCACCCCCTCATGTAGAGAGAGTGCCTGTTGCTTCCATTTCTGTAGCTCTTGTAACAACAACATATTTTCAAAGCACCATACTTCATCAAGATCCGATGTTCTTTCACATGCACTATCAATTGAGGGTGTAACAGCCTCCTGAGGGTGAAACTGCTCCACTTCGGCTACTGGTTCTTATGTAACAATAGCTTTGTCAATGGATTTCATTACAATTTCCTTATCTCCCTTTCAGCTTCCATTCCCATTGTTGGTTCTTGTGTAACAACAATGTCATCCACAAACTTTTGTATATCATTTTTCCCTAGGTAGGCTTATGTCTCCACTATTGATTCTTGTGTAATAGCAGTGTCAACCACAGGCTCGTGGATGTTAGCTTCTCCTTCCTTTCCTTGGTTGACTTCCATCTCTACTAATGGTTATTGTGTAATAGCAGTGTCATACAAGGGCTCTTGTGTATCTGCTACCAGATCACTTTCTATGGACTGTTTTGTCTCAGTTGTTGGTTCTTATGTAATAGCAATGTCCTCAATGGGTTCTTTTGTGTCAACCTCCCAAATTTATGTTTGTGCTTCCCTCGAGATGGTGTCTGCTACACAGACTCTAAACCCTATTGTCACTAGCTTCTCAGCACAGGCCATGCACATAGTGCCTAGGCCATCTCCCCTTCTGGCCTTGTACATGGCCTCAACCAAAGTGTTTAACCATGGGGCTATGCCTCTGCCTTCCCCTCTACTAGTTGTTCCCTTAGCTCTCTAATTTCTTTTTCTAAATTTTCAATTCTTAACAACAAGGATTGAGTTTCGCTCTTACCAGGTGAAGAAGGTTCCTCTGGCTGAGCCTACTCCTCATCCTTCTGCTATGTTGCCTCCTTGTTCTTCTTTAACATGGATGGGTACTCTAGGTGCCCAATAACCCTTATCCTCTTCTTTGGCTGCCTATCACCAATCGATTTGTCAACTTGCCTCTTACCAACCATCGAAGGCTGGGGATACTCCTTTGTTACTGTTGGAGCTTCCTCAGACATCCCAGTTTGCCTCATACTGGTGGTCCTAGCCTTCTTCCTCATGAATTCTTCCCAATTCCTGCCCTGGTGGCTTAACGCATCCAACACAATGAGCTTGATGACGCCATGGTTGGTGACACATGTTTCTAGATGTGTTGTTGTTTTCACGGCTGTGGACATATTCCTAATGTTTCCCAGCAATAAGTAGGGAAGATTGATCACTTGTCAATGCAAAAGGTGATTTAGCAATGGAAAGCGGTAATTGAACACAATTGTTTCCCTTCCCTTGCAAGTATTGTACTTGATAAGGTAGAGGGAAACATCAGCCCACGGCTGGGGAAGTGACAACATGTTAATCCCCCTACCTTTCTTTACCAGTGACTCTTCCTCTTGGAGGAAATCCCCCTTCAGGGAGGGATCATTAACCTTCTTGTTAAGCCACCTCTTTCCTTCCATTGGTACTCTTGTCGCTTGATTAATCACCTCTTCTATAACCTCAGCTTCAATCCCCTAACCTCCATCTGGTTTCTCTCTAAATTCTTTGCAAATTCCATGGCAACACTACCGTCTGATCCCTCCAAGCTCTAAAGAACTCAAACCAGCCTGTGCCCTTGAAAATCTAACATGCTTCGGGACAACTATCCAAGGATTTTGTGGACCCTGGCTCATGTTGAATTGCTACTCCCCCATTGCTATGCAAATTCAGTGTTTTTTCTCTTCCTTCTCATTTCCTTTAGAATTTCTAGGGTAGTCGACACACTACTTAGCTGTTTCAGCCTACATTGTTCTTTTCCCACCTCTCTGAGCACTCTGAATGGGGATGCAATGCTCCAGCAGGGGTAAATGGTAGGGTGATGAAGCTGAGAATTTCAAATTAGGATTTTGTAATCATGGTTTGTACTGCACGATAATATTTTTTTATTAATGTTGGGTTATGAGAGGTCTCATCGAAGGTACACTTCCCCTTTTTGGTATGATCAAGCATTAAGTAACAATAATTACCAGGTCACAATGCCTTAATTACAAGTTTTTTTTGAATAATCATAGGTCACGCGAAGGTCCTGTCGCAATATGATTCTCTCCCCCCTGGCTTAAATGTGACATCCATCCTCAGCTGTCAAAAGTCGTGTTAAGTTGTCATAATTACTAAATAAAGTGAAGAACAATATTACCTTCGTATGATGTAACTCGGTAACGTGGGGAGAAGTCATGGGTGGAAAGACACATGAACCTAGCTCCAATGACAAGACGTGTGAACTTAACTCCGATAACAAGAACCATGATGATGCCTGTTGTTTATTGCAATAAAATATATTATTCCATTTATTTCTAAAATTCGTCGGCTGTTACAGGTGTAACAGCCAAGACAACTAGTATATATTATTACTTTTTTTTTAAACAAAGAAGAAAAGATCATGTAACAACACTTTCGTAAGGTATGCTTTGAAATAACAAATTTTGTTACAGAGTGTGTAACAGCCGCCACAAGGTGGTTTTCAACTCCTACAGAAATTATCTGTCTGTGCTTGGGAAAGGTTTTCACAGCCAAATTATTTTATTGTTTTTTTTTTTTTTTAAGTTTGAAGGTGTAACAGCCACCAATCATAGTTTATTTTCAGTTGTTACACTTATTGGAAAAATTATAATTTTTGTAGCACATGGGAGCTTTCCCCTATTCCTGTAATTTGAAGATCCGAATTTGTGACAATGTTGATGAATGAATCCCTTGAAGCAGGTTGGTGATATAACCAAATACGGTGCCCATTTGCAAGAAATGGTGTCCTTGCACTGTCGATGGTGTTGGCTAGTTGAATTGTTTATAAATTAAACATTCAAGTACCACATTAATTGTCGACCAGGGAAAGTCTTTTTATTTCAAAGGCACTGCGTACTGTATGTACTTAAAGTCTAAAAGCATCGAA
>APFE031338424.1:0-12118 GCA_000404065.3 Pinus taeda
AGCCTTAATTATTCTAATCTCTGTCAACACAACATATATGCTAACCCACTTTCCCTGATCTGCAAGATTACATTGATGATTTGTATTCATATCTCATATTGGTATCTGGATATATAGAAAGCATTGTCCATATGTTTTTCTAAAATTCTATTCAGAAGTTTAGCTGAAAGTTCACTTCAAAGTTCAAAGTGTGCCCTTCCAAGAGATGTACATAGATTTGTTGACTTTGAAGGTCAAAGTGATATTTCAAATTTTTTAAATTTTAATGAAATTCTGTACTTTGACAAAATTCTATGAACCTTTCGGTTTGGCTAAGTGCTCAGCAGATTGTTCGCCAGGCTGTCTCACAGATCCAATTACCCGTGCCAAAGCCGGATGTGCTGCTTCAACCGGTGCCAAATTCTGGATTTGTGGGATCAAAGATTAAATTTGTAGAGGCAGAGTTGCAAATGTATATACGTTGATGCTTTCTCGCTTTTGGGTTAGACATTAACATCCTCCTCGAATATGCTTTGTTACCATAATATTCCCTGTTGGTTGTTGTAGGATAAGAGGGCCTTTTTCCATCCCTCCTCTTACACACAAATCTCTCTGTGGTCTTCTCTCTGGTTTAACTACCCATTTTCCTTTTTGCCTGCTTGCGAAGCTATGGGATGCATGAAGGGCAGTAGTACTGTGATTGTATTTGATTTCGATCTCACCATAATAGACTGTGATAGCGATCCCTGGGTGATTGAACAGCTCAGAGCCACTCAGCTCTTCCAGGCTTTGCTCCCCACGCTTCCATGGAATACTCTTATGGTAAGTAATTACTATTTGTATTTTAATCTTCATGTAATGCGAGTTTGAGTTTTTGTTGGCTCAGGGGTTACTGCAACTTGTGCCCAATTTTGTTATGCGTTTGGTTAGATTCATACCAGCAGGTGCTCATTGAAATCCTCAAGTAGTCAGCTTTACTAAAAATGCTAGAAGCATCCTTGAGATTTTCTGCAATTAATATGTTGGTTTGTGGGTGAAGGATAAAATGATGGGCGAGCTGCATGACCAGGGAAAGACGATAAGCGACATTGAAGAGAGTTTGAAGACCATTCCTCTGTACCCAGAAACTATAACAGTAATCAAATTTGCCTTCTCCATGGGGTGGGTGATGACATCATGGCTCTTTCTCCTCCTTTTTAGTTTATTAGATTTCACTAAAGAAGTCTGCATTGATTGTAATCAAGTATTCTTTGGTTGTTGTGGTGTTGCAGGTGTGAACTTCGAATTGTGAGCGATGCTAATATGTTCTTCATAAAGACCATTCTTCAAGCACATGACCTGCTCCAATACTTCACTGAGATTAAGACAAATCCAGCATTTGTTGATGAGAAGGGGAGATTGAGGATTCAGCCTTTTCATCCCTTCACTGAAGGCCCTCCTCAAGGCTGCAACCTCTGCCCTCCTAATATGTGCAAGGTATTCATTCTTCTCAATTGTTACACATTAGCAAACACCCATCTAAACTGGGGCGGGTCTCATATATAGAATAACACATGTTCTGATATGCATATTTGGACCTATAACTTATAATTACAGGTCTGATATGCACATATGGAGTTATGATATTTATTCTTTGGGACATCTGGGATAAGAATTTGGATAAAGGTTTAAATGTATTTCTGCTTCTGTTGTCTATACCCAATGGACAATGCATCCAATGAATACACCCAAACACTTTCCTGACTGTGGAATTCATCTCACTTTTCTTCTTTGAGTGCAAATAATTAGTAGATAAATATTGCATGCTGATAGTTTTCTTGTTGCAGGGAGCAATAATAGATGAGATTATGCGAAAGTCTTTGGAAGGGGAATCAGTTGATAAAAACAATTTATTTATCTTGGGGATGGAAGTGGAGATTTCTGCCCTTCTTTGAAGTTGAGGGATGGAGATCATGTTTTGCCCAGAAAAGAGTAAGTGACACCATTAAACCAAAATTTTGTTTCCCCGGGATTCTTTCTGTGATATTAATGTTAGCCAGTTCTCATAAAACATTGATTAATCTTTTGGCAGATACCCGCTGTGGAAGCTTATTCAGAAGAACCGTGATCTTGTCAAGGCTGAAGTACATGAATGGTCTAATGCAAAGGATGTTGAAGATTTGTTTGTCAAGTTACTCAAGCCTTAATTATTCTAATCTCTGTCAACACAACATATATGCTAACCCACTTTCCCTGATCTGCAAGATTACATTGATGATTTGTATTAATATCTCAGATTGGTATCTGGATATATAGAAAGCATTGTCCATATGTTTTTCTAAAATTCTATTTAGAAGTTTAGCTGAAAGCTCACTTCAAAGTTCAAAGTGTGCCCTTCCAAGAGATGTACATAGATTTGTTTGACTTTGAAGGTCAAAGTGATATTTCAAATTTTTTAAATTTTAATGAAATTCTGTATTTTGACAAAATTCTATGACCAGAAATTCTATGCTTGTCACACTCGAAAAGCGATACTTCTGACATTTAAAAAAATTGTTTAAAAACAGAAATTCTAAACTTGTACTATCGCTTAAAATAAACTGTTGTGTAAAATTAACCATGGAATCATCCAAGTAAACTTTGATAATCCCTCTGATCAAGTCATCAAAGTATATATGTGTAACTCCTTATGGAATAGCATCCATATGGGTGTGACACTTAAACCAAAAGACAAGGCAAATTATATAATAAAAGTTTGATATTTTCAATTTTGTTTTTAAATTTATAAACCAATTAAATTGAAAATATATTTAAACTATCAAATTAATAAAGTTATTTTCAATTTTAATGGTTTATTTATTTTATTTTCCATTTTAATATTTTATTTATTTTATTTTAAATAATATTATTGAAAGTTGATTTATTGTTTATTTTTATGCCGTAAGGCGTTTCTCTCTGAAACCAACTCCCCTCTTGTATTACGTGTCTTATTATAATTCGTTTGATCTGATGTTAGACGATTAAACTATTTTCCACTATTGATAAAAGAAACTCTCGTAATAACTAAAACAATAATTATCGAAACTTAATTGTTTTCTTTTGCTCATTGTGGACTGAGAGGGTTTAATTCCTCGTTACCTTTCAATCGCAGATCCTCTTCTCCTCCCTTTTTTCTCCCGTATTAAATGCAGTTCAGTTTTCCTCCTTCTCAAATTTTAAACAACGCCATGGACCACCTGGTAGAAAATGCAGTTGCAGCTAAGGCTATAAACAAGGTCCTTCTTGGGGCGCTCATTCAACAAACAGACGAGGCGCTGAGCCAGAAACTGGATCATTAAAACCCCACTCTGTTTCTCCAGTTAGAGTGTCTCAAGGCTCTGTTACAGCAAATTGGCAATGGCTTTGAATATCAGCCAACAATGCCCCCTGATTCTATCAGAGGCTCTTTGGATAGGACTCGTGATGCCATCCAACTGGCCACTTCCATCATTTCTCGTTCCCAAAAAAGGCGACGTTGTATCGATTTCATCGCCTGCATTCCCAAAACTTCCAGAGAAATCAGAGAATGGACCTCGACATTTGATGAGCAGTTCCAAGATCTTGAAATGGACCTTTCGGTTTGGCTAAGTGCTCAGCATATTGTTCGCCAAGCTGTCTCACAGATCCAATTACCCGTGCCAGAGCCGGATGTGCTGCTTCAACCGGTGCTAGATTCTGGATTTTTGGGATCAAAGATTAAATTTGCAGAGGCAGAGTTGCAAATGTGGCTTACTGAAGCTCCCAATGTTGCAGTAATTGGTGTCTATGGGGTACCTGGTGTTGGAAAAACTTCATTGTTGAAGATCATCTACAACACCAACAAGGTCAGCAGTGCGTTTGATTTTGTGATTTGGGTCACACTTTCTCAAGAATTTAAAATTCAGGAATTGCAGTGCCATATCGGTGAGTCAATCAATTTGGACTTGTCTGATACTTGTGACAGTGACGTTCGGAAGATGAAATTGTATGCGCGTTTGCTAAAGAAGAAGTTTCTTCTGATATTAGATGACATGTGCAAGCCACTGGATTTGCAGGAAGTGGGTATTGGATTTGGGAAAAATACTGGTACCAAAGTGGTATTTTCTACACGCAACAGAGACCTGGCATTAATGGAGGTTGAGGAGTCCATTGAAGTGCAGAGGTTGAGCAGGGATGAAAGGTGGGAATTGTTCGAGAGAATAGCTTTCAAAGGCGGGCATTCTCCCGAGGAATTAAAGGAGCGCGCGAGAACAATTGCGGACGAGTGTGCTGGTTTGCTCGTGGCCATCAACGTTGTCGCGGGAGCAATGAGAGGTAAAACAACGTTGGATGAGTGGAATAGTTTGGCTTCTGAGAAATGCAACGCGTTCTTTAGCACATACCCTGAAAACTATAATGTGTTGTTAGACTCCCATCAATAATTACGCCCTCCCCTCTTGTATTACGTGTCTTATTATAATCCGTTTGATCTAATGTTAAATGATTAAACTATTTTCCATCGTTAATAAAAAAATCCCGTAATAACTGAAACAATAATTATCGAAACTTAATCGTTTTCTTTTGCTCATTGTGGCCTGAGAGGGTTTGGTACGCAGCTAATGTCTTAATCTTTTTCTTTTGCTTATTGTGGCATGAGAGGGTTTGTTATGCAGGTAATGTCCCATTGTCCCATTCGAGGAATTAACACCACCATGGTATTCGACAGACTGATATTCTACACTTTCGCCATGGTATTCCATTGACCGAGATTCTACCAGTAAGGCGAAACGAAACTTTTATCAGGATTATTTGGTAAGTTATTTGTAACTTTTATCAAGGTTGTCTGGTAAGTTATTTGAGACTCTAGAGTTAGATTATTCAGGATTCAAATGTCTGAGAGGGGTTGATAAGGGGCTCAAGGTATTGGGGGATTCAGCAAGAAAGATTTCGTAATAAATATAGTTGAGGTGTTTTTCATGTAAATCTATAGAAATCTTTCGTCAGTGTTGGTTTGCAACAATTTGAATATACCAGCCACTTTCAAAAATGCGTGCAATACAGCTGGGATGTTTGTAACCCCTACAAGAATTCAAGCTCCCAACTTTACACACTTATATGTAATCATTTCAACAATTAATAACTTAAATGTGAATTTGTTCTTGTTCTAAAAAAATGAAAATGCTAGAGATTAGATAAATATGATCTAATATATGATCGAAAAAGTCTTGTTTCATTTTATATTAAACATTTACAACAGTTTTTATGATTTTTTTGTTCAATCAAATACACATTATATGTGTGGTTTAGCTCCGTCCAAACATGGTTTTTGCAATTAGTCAATTACTACCACCTCTCATGGAAATGGCCATAACTGAATGACTTACTTAACGCAATTGAATCCCAAAAATGATATCTAACATTAATATTCTTGCCAAACATTCTAATATACACTCTCTTAATACATAGATATACACTATTATAACCTACTACCCTTAATCTTTGCCACATATTGAGTGGGGCCTTACTACTACACCACTATGACTATTGTATTAATTATTTTCTGTTTTCTTCAAATTTCAAGTGACTATCATTGCAACTGATTGGTTGTCTTTGTTTGTGCCAATATGCAGGCTAGTCAATTTGAGGTTTGTTGCAATTTCTTTGTTCAATTATGTACCATTCAAGTTCAGGATTGTGGGCATCAAACTTGAGGGCACATGCTCGATTCCCTTGATTGCAATAATGGCATCCGGGAACATACAAATCTTGCACAAGAGAAAAAACGAAATAAAATGCAGGACCTTACCTCACTTGGAAGGCATTGAATTCTTTGAGCTCAGTTGAAATACCCAATAAAGCTTTTCAGTATAAAATGAAGCTGGCACATGAACTTATCTTAGAAGGTTAGAGTTTCCATGACCAATCTATGAAAAACTCCAATTCACATGTACTCTTCATTTTAATAACCTGTGTGCCTTTTCCGTGAAAATTGGGGTTTTTCTTGAAAATTTGTGCCAAATGGATCTTTCTTTCCTGAACAGCATGTGCTTTATCAGAACTTGAAGGAAATTCTGTCAACTTTGTATTTTTTGTTGTTTGTGACTGAAAAGGCAAAGCTTCTTCTCACTCAAGATTTAATCAAACCCACCCTTGTTTGTATGTTTTTCCGTTACAGATGACCAGGGAAAGCGTCTCTGCACTCTGCACGTTGCTGCTCGAGTAGGCTTCTTGGCTTCTGTGCAAGAATTGTTGGCTTGGGGTGCTGACCGCATTTAGTGAGATGCATCTTGGATAAATACAGCAGTGCAGAGAATTGAAAGGTTATAGCATGGCCATGTTATTATTTATCTTTTCTGTCATCTGTTTTATTAATTTTGTATTGGGATTTTTTTTTTTTGTGTCTTTATTGTTTATATTTAGGCATTCAATGAAAAGTAGAACTAGGAACTGCATGTCCGTTTAGTAAGCCACCTAGTTTGCCCATGAACATTCCTGTCAATTCTTGAATATCTTGGACATGACTAGAGTATGCCCACTAAAAATGGTTGATTAGAGGTTAATTTTTTCTTGGCTATAGTTGAGACTCTGGCATGCAGCATCTAGATAACAAACCTTGCATAGTTTACACTGGCTTCTCCCGTCTCATTAGATTTTGAGACATTCTATGATTTGTAATTACATGAAAATAGGTCTAGGAATGTTGAGAAATCAATGTATTGACTATGAACATCCATGCAATGAAGCTTTCCTTCATTCTATTTTTCTCATATTCTATGGTTTTTGGAAAACATACAACACCATAACCGACCTCAAAGACATTGATAATGTTGACTTTGATTTCTTTACTTGTAGGTGGGCTAGAGATGGCAGTGGTTTTAGAAGATTTATTTGTATCGAAGTGTTTGTTTGGATTTATTTAGAATCGAGTTGTGGTGAATGCAACTGTCATTTGATGCTAAATTTCTTGATGTCTCCATTATTCTGAGGCATTAATGCCCAAAATATACAATCAAACTATCATATCTTTTGGTTACCACTAAATTTGGCAGTGCAGATGGACCTGGTTCCAACCATGTAACCTCACATTTGATACCTTCTTAGAGGCCTCGCCAAATTTAAGGTAAGGAATAACAATCTCCCTCATTATTCTTAGAATAAGGATTCCATCCATGCAATTAGTGGGTGCCTTGGAATATTTGTCTTAATCCTCGAAGTACATTTCCAACCACTTTTCCAACTTTGTAAGCATTTATGTGAAAGTGGTTTTTGGGCCCTGGTCTCCTAAAGGAAATGAGGAAATCCTTTTCGATGTTGATGGAATAATCTAGACCCAAAATCCAAATTATGAACAAGTTTCTTTCTTGCGTAGTTCTTGTTTTGCAACGAGTGCCCTAGCTACATCTTTCCCTAGCTAGGTTTTTGAGGCCACCCTTTCAGGGCACTGATTAAAAAGAATAAGAAATGCAGATCCCTTCATGGAATGGTGCAGAACTACACCATCATATGGTTGGTTGAATGTCCTTAGATGATGAGAATGGGATGGTGCACAAAGTCCCCCCACACTGGGCACAACACACCAAGGCAGTCCAATTTACTAGCATAAGAGCACCTGATTCACTCACTCAAAAATCAACTAAATTCTTGATGGGGAGATCCTGCCACAAGGCAACTGGTTTGAATTGAAGAATGGAAAGGAAAATTCCATTCCTTTTTAGGAGATTTTTACCATTTGGAATCCAACATCTTCCTTTGATATAGCAGCACCCACTTCTTTATCAAATGGAAAATCATTAGAAGGAACCATGAGAGATAACTTTCAGCAATCGGATGACTCACAGATTTCAAAAGTGTTGAGGTGAAGAAAGTCATATGATTTTTGTATGTAGGCACACTCATCAGATATAGTTGAGGTGTTTTTCATGTAAATCTATAGAAATATTTCGTCAGTGTTGGTTTGCATCAATTTGAATATACCAGCCACTTTCAAAAACGCGTACAATACAGCCGGGATGTTTGTAACCCCTACAAGAATTCAAGCTCCCAACTTTGCACACTTATATGTAATCATTTCAACAATTAATAACTTAAATGTGAATTTGTTTTTGTTTTAAAAAAATGAAAATGCTAGAGATTAGATAAATATGATCTAATATATGATCGAAAAGTGTTGTTTCATTTTATATTAAACATTTACAACAATTTTTATGATTTTTTTGTTCAATCAAATACACATTATATGTGTGGTTTAGCTCCGTCCAAACATGGTAGGTTATATTTCTCTTCTAATAGTATTTAGAAAAGAATTATCAAGTATCATCTTACTTCAATTTGTCTTGGATAATACAACAGAGCAAAGAATTGAAAGGTTATAGCTTGGGCATGTTGTTCTTTATCTTTTCTGTCCTTTGTTTTATTAATTTTGTATTGGGATTTTTTTGTTTTATTTTTTGTGTCTTTATTGTTTATATTTATATCCCTAAAGAAGTCATGCATAATCTGCAAGTAGGGAAGTCATGCATAATCTACAAGTAGGGACTTACTACTGAGAAGTGTCCTTGTTCATTAATGAAATAGTAAAAGTTGGAAGTTGTGTTCAAAAAGGACATCTTGTTATTTATTAATTAAAGATGTGCATTCTAAGATTTGCTTATCAGTGAATGTTGTTGTAAGCATTTTTCAATGATAACTGGATGCCAATTTACTTATAACAAATGGATTGGCATGAAATACAATACCTACATTTTTGGCAATGATCTTCATATATTTCATGATAAGAAAAGGACCGATTAAGTGAATCTCCTCAAATTTTATATAAACCATTTAAGTCCATAATAGGAGGAAACATTACACCACATTCATGAATTAATAAAGGGAAACACAATCATAACTAACAACAACCGATGAACTGTCATAAAAATCTATTTGTAGTCGGTTTCCGCAATTAGTCAATTACTACCACCTCTCATGGAAATGGCCATAAATGAATGACTTACTTAACGCAATTGAATCCGAAAAATGATATCTAACATTAATATTCTTGCCAAACATTCTAATACACACTCTCTTAATACATAGATATACACTATTATAACCTACTGCCCTTAATCTTTGCCACATATTGAGTGGGGTCTTACTACTACACCACTATGACTATTATATTAATTATTATCTGTTTTCTTCAAATTTCAAGTGACTATCATTGCAACTAATTGGTTGTCTTTGTTTGTGCCAATATGCAAGCTAGTCAATCTAAGGTTTGTTGCATTTTCTTTGTTCAATTATGTACCATTGAAGTTCAGGATTGTGGGCATCAAACTTGAGGGCACATGCTCGATTCCCTTGATTGCAATAATGGCATCTGGGAACATATAAAGCTTGCACAAGAGAAAAAACGAAATAAAGTGCAGGACCTTACCTCACTTGGAAGACATTGAATTCTTTGAGCTCAGTTGAAATACCCAGTAAAGCTCTTTAGTATAAAATGAAGCTGGCACATGAACTTATCTTAGAAGGTTAGAGTTTCCATGACCAATCTATGAAAAACTCCAATTCACATGTACAAACCTCTGTTTGAATACAAGGCCTCTCTTCAATCTCATTCTTTCAACGGTATTATAGAAATTTCATACGTTATTGATGCAGACAGACCTCCCAAATCATGGAGTTATCTTTGAGATTTTATCTTTTGATAGCCTTATAAATTACGTATAAAAGAGGCTCCATTATGAACTCTAGGACCAGCCTCGAAGATGAGGTTTCTGTTCTTAGAAAGTTTCTAGAGACTCAACCAGGTATTTATGGGTATGAGAACACCATTGAAGTTGATGTGGATAGAATGTTAGATGTTGGAAAATTCTTCTTGGAGGTAGGATTCTTCAATTTGTCATTTTATCTCTTCAAGTGATATGGGAATAAGCTATTGGTGTTGGTCCCTTCTCTCTTTGACTATTTGGCTATGTTCATGCTCTATTATGAACTCTTGGACCATTTTCAGTATTGTTAGAATAACTCAAGAAATTTCAACGTTATGGGTATTCTTGTACTTTTTCAGGCACAAAAAGTACAATAAAAAGTATCATGATGTTTTAATGTTTGGGGAATCACTTAAACTTTTTTGTATCGATTAGTACGACCAATACAAGGGCAATGAGTGCACATAGATGGATTATGAATCCATTAGTTTTATCATTAAACATAAATTTTGAATGGTACAAATTCTTCCCTATTGTCTTCTCTGTCTTTAAACAACAGCAATAGACAATTTATATCACTGACTTTCAGATGGCATTTTGGCAATACAATGGTAAATGGAAGATTCAAATCATTTTATTTCATGGATATGTCAAAATGAGTTCGGAATTTTTCATCTCTACCTACCAATCCTAGCTAGATTCGACCTTAGGAAATCTCCTCTTAGGTAAGGAAGTCCCTTCTTAGCCTTAAAGCAAGAGGCAAGGCCACTGAGGTGACAGTGGGTGGCTTGCCTGTAGTTGCACCTTGGCTCTCCCATTGGCTTGGGACTTTTCCCTTAGGATAGGGTTCAAGAAGTAACAGAAACCAAGGGTAAGTCAGCTTAAAATATTTACATATGTGGCTTATAAGGCGATTATGGGGGAAGTATGAGTGAGTATCTAACTGTTGTTAATATTATAATTTTTACACCTAAAAACAAAGAATTTACATAGTCTAATTTATCAATCAATTTACTTGGTCTCATCTCCCATAGAGAGAGGAGAGGAGGATAGGTATACAATAGTGGCTGTAAAAACTATTCACTTTATAGTGATGATTCTTGGGGAATATCCCCATACTGTCTTCTGGAGGAGACAACTTACAGAGGGATATGCAGTATCATAAGAAAAGAGATCAAGAAAATAATACTACCTATCCTTTATATTAAGACAAACGTATTATGGAAGAAATAATGCAGGAAAAAAAATACCTCTGTTTCTAAAATCAAGGTTACATCAATGAGTTGAGTGAACCTCGTGGCAAAAACTATATGAAAGACAGAGACAATGAATGCACATAGATGGATTATGAATCCATTAGTTTTATTTGTTATTATTTATGACTTGTGATCATCACTGACATTGTTTTTCTAAAATCATGTACAATCAAAGCGTCATAGATGCGTAATGCCACCAAAATGACTTCAGTAGGAATAGATTTGGATGCCTATAATCATAGTTTTTATATTTGACCAGTGAATATTTGCGAAGGTAATCTCATGTGCCTTTTTATACAGACCGCTAACTTAACTTTATGCCCGTTAATTTTGAGCGTTGGACCTTTCAATAGGTTGCATAGAGACTGTAAGAAGGTTGGTTTACCAACCCATTGCTTTCACTAATAGTAATTGTCCCATAAGCTAGGAAAGTAGCCAAGAGTTTTCACACAAGCACTGCATCTTACATTAAGGATGAAATTCAATCAACTATGGAAGAAATAATGCAGGAAAAAAAATCCCTCTCTGTTTATAAAATCAAGGTCATTAAGACAAACAATGCAGACTTCAGCGAAAATTTGATCCTATGATGTTAAGACAAAATTGATAGTTTTATTGGAAACAGATTATGCAGGGTTCTGTTTCTAAACCTAAACTTATTTATCTGTTGGTTTTGTTTTCTTGGAATTAGTGAATAGTGTTTTAAATCAAATATATATTATAAAAATTTGACAGAGGAGAATTCCTAAAATTGCAAATACTAATTGATTAGTTTCATTTAAAAAGTTGGATGTTATTGATTTGAAAATAATTTTCAATGAACATAAGATCACATCCAAATCATCACAACATTAATCCCTAAAATTGCAAATCTTAATTGATTAGTTTCATTTAAAAGGTTGAAATCATCAAAACATTGATTCCTAAAATTGCAAATCTTAATTGATCAGTTTCATTTAAAAAGTTGGATGCTATCGATTTGGAAATAATTTTCAATGAACATAAGATTGCATCCAAATCATCAAAACATTATCAGAGTAAAAATTAATATTATCAGTGAAAAGCACCCTTATTATTTGTCAACATACTACCGGTATTATTCATGGGTAACCATGGTCAACCATAGAATTTCATTTATATTACATATCTGCACCTTATTTACATGTGCCTATTCCTATATCGCCATTGTTCTTCAATTTATGCCTTACGGCGTTT